>CAJHQP010000943.1:0-141068 GCA_905132765.1 Moricandia arvensis
CATATCATCCCCTCCCTCTTGAAAAGGATTTGTCATCAAATCTGGTTCATCAACAACAAAAGGGACCAAGTCAGTAACATTGAAGTTATTTGACACATCATACATACCTTGGAGATCAAGTTTATAGGAATTGTCATTGATCTTGTGGATGATCTCGAAGGGTCCATCAACACTTGGCATTAGCTTGGACTTCCTCTCGTTGGGAAACCTATCCTTCCTTAGGTGAAGCCAAACTTGGTCACCGACTTCAAAGAGCTTCACACGCCTTCCCTTGTTGGCTTGCTTCTCATAGTACTTATTTTTCTGTTCAATGTTTTGTCTAGCCTTCTCATGGATTTATTGGACCATCTCAGCTTTCTTATTACCGTCCAAACTAACCCCTTCACACTCAGGTAAAGGCATTAGATCCAAAGGAGAGGTGGGATTGAACCCATAAACAATTTCAAAAGGAGAGTACTCAGAAGCAGAATGAATGGCATGATTGTATGCAAATTCACAATGTGGTAAGTAGTCTTCCCAAGTTTTCAAGCTCTTTTTGATGAATGCACGCAGGAGTGTCCCTAGAGTTCTATTAACTACCTCAGTTTGTCCATCATTTTGTGGATGACATGTAGTATAAAACAACAACTTAGTTCCTAGCTTAGACCAAATACTCTTCCAAAAGTAACTAACAAATTTGGTATCTCTATTAGAAACTATAGTCCTAGGCATGCCATGTAAACGAACAACCTCTTTAAAGAACAAGTTAGCAATATGCAATGCATCATCAGTCTTATGACATGATATGAAATGTATCATTTAGCAGAACCTATTAACAATAACAAAGATGGAGTGCTTTCCGGTTCTAGTCATAGGCAATCCAACAATGAAATCCATGTATATGTCATTCCAAGGATGGTGTGGAATTGGTAAAGGAGTGTACAAACCCTGGTATTGGACTTCGGACTTAGCATGCTTGCAAGTAGCACACATTCCACAGATTCTCTCCACATCTCTCTTCATGTGTGGCCAATAGAAGTGATCCTGCGAGACTTTAAGGGTCTTGGCAATCCCAAAATGTCCCATTAGACTGCCCCCATGGGATTCCCTAACAAATAGATCTCGTAGAGAACAATTAGGCACACACAATCTGTTATCATAAAACAAGAATCCATCTTGTCTAAAGTAGTGTACTGCAGCAAACTTCTCACAAGACACATAAGCTTCTTTGAAATCAAGGTCAGCATCATACATCTCTTTAATCTGCTCAAAACCTAGTAGCTTAGCATCAAGAGTGGTCAAGAGAACATACCTTCGAGATAGTGCATCAGCAACTATGTTCTCCTTACCTAGTTTATATTTGATCACGTATGGGAATGTCTCAATGAACTCAACCCATCTTGCGTGTCTCTTACTAAGCTTACTTTGCCCTTTTAGATACTTTAGGGACTCATGATCTGTGTGGATGACAAACTCCTTGGGCCACAAGTAATGCTGCCATGTTTGCAAGGCCCACACCAAGGCATATAGTTCTTTATCATAGGTTGCATAGTTGAGAGTGGCTCCTCCCAGCTTCTCACTGAAGTAGGCGATGGGTTTCCTATCCTGCATCAACACAACACCAATTCCAATCCCTGAGGTATCACATTCAATCTCAAATGTTTTGGTAAAGTCAGGAAGCATTAAGAGAGATGATTGAGTAAGCTTCTCTTTAAGGGTTTGGAATGCGGCATCTTGTACTTTTCCCCATTTGAATCCTACATCCTTCTTGATTACTTCAGTTAATGGGGCTGCAATGGTGCTAAAGTCTCCCACAAAACGCCTATAGAACCCAGCAAACCCATGAAAACTTCTCACTTCTTCTACTGTGGTTGGCCTCGGCCAGTCCTTGATGGCTTTGATCATCTCCTCGTCCACCTTAACTCCATATGCACTCACAACAAAGCCTAGAAACACTAAGTTATCTGTGCAAAAAGTGCACTTCTTTAAGTTGGCAAAGAGTTTCTCATTTCTCAACAGATTTAGGACAACCCTAAGATGTTCTATATGATCTTCTAAAGTCTTGCTATATACTAAGAAGTCATCAAAGTACACAACAAAAAAATGCCTATGAATGATCTAAGAACATGATTCATTAACCTCATGAGTGTACTAGGTGCATTTGTCAATACAAATGGCATAACTAACCACTCATACAAACCATATGCTTAGTTTTAAATGCAGTTTTCCACTCATCTCCTTCTTTCATCCTAATCTGATGATAACCACTTTTCAAATCTATCTTAGAGAAGATGCAAGAACCATGTAATTCATCAAGCATATCATCTAATCTAGGTATAGGGTGGCGATACTTCACTGTGATGTTATTGATTGATCTACAATCAACACACATGCGCCAAGTACTATCCTTCTTAGGCACAAGGAGCACTGGTACAGCACATGGGCTCAAACTCTCTCAGATATAGCCCTTCTCCATGAGTTCCTCTACTTGTCTTTGTAACTCCTTGGTCTCAACCGGATTGGTTCTGTAAGCTGGTCGGTTTGGAAGTGTATATCCCAAAACAAAGTCTATCTGGTGCTCAATCCCACGCAATGGAGGTAACTCAATGGGATTGTCCTTTGGAAATACATCTTGAAACTCCTGCAAAAGAGAAACCATTTCACTCGGATACACCGGTGTAGAATCTGTTAAGTTCAAAAGGTTTTCTTTAAACACAAGTAAGATAGTTGGTTGTTTAGAGTAGAAAGTTCTTTTGATATCACCCATGTTTGCATAGAAGTTTGGCTACTTAGTTCCAGCCGGTTTGAGATCAATCTCCTTCTTCTTTTGGAGGTGAATCTGATCATGCTGAACTTCCTTAGGTGTCAAGGGAACCAGGACAGTCTTGCGACCCTTGAACTCAAAGGAGTGCTTGTTGGTGAAACCATCATGGATGACTCGGTGATCAGATTACCAAGGTCTCCCAAGAAGTATGTGACCAGCTTCCTGTTGAACAAAGGTTATAATATGATAGAGGAAGGCTTATGAAGAGGAGAGGAAATGGTTTAGAGCTGTCCGTACAATGTCCGTACAACTAGGCCGTACAGGCCGTACAACTTGGCCGTACAACTTGGGCGAAGCAGTTTACCGCGAACGAGAAGTTACCCGGGTAAGAGTAACTCGACCCAGAGTTACTCTTACTAGTTACCAAGCGGATCAAGCTTGACTGAGATGCGTGTTTGATAGGCTGGCTCGTGCTGGAAGAACATCTGGTCAAGATGCCAAAGGAATCTCGCATGTGAAGCTTTCCAGCCACAAGAATTCAAACGGGACGCTCCTGGTCTTTGACTTCACACGCCTGTGGAAAAAGCTTATCCAGAACCTTATCATGTATCCGTTGTAGGGCTTTACTCTTCCTCTATATATTTGTAAACCTTGTTCATCAATAATATATCGAAACCTTTAGTCTCTTCTCTTAGTTTCTCTCAATGGTTTCAAGTCTCTCTCGTCGAGTCTCTTCTTCTTTAGTCTAAATCTCTCTCTCAGTCTCTTATTCTCTCCTTCTACACTCAATCTCTATCAAACTTTCATGGTATCAGAGGCAGGTTCTCTTGAATCTGGGTTCGTTTGATCCGTTTTGTTCAAAGTCTCAACCCTTCCGTTCATAAAGTGCAAGTCTCACTCTTTTGATTCGAAATGGAGAACATGAAGACTACTGTCATTCTGGTTACTCTCAAAGGTGGAAAATACCTTCTTTGGTCTCGTGTGGTGAAGACAGCCTTGGGAAGTAAGGGCCTTTTGAACCATGTCCTTGAAGACAAAGCCCCAAAGCTCATTACTCAGGAAGGCGACAAAGAAGGGGTGGTTTGTGATGAACTGAAGTGGATCCAGAAGGATAATCTGGTGATGTCCATCCTCCAGAGCTCACTGGATCCGTCGATCTTGGAAGCCTACAGCTACTATGAGAAGGCTAAAGATCTGTGGGATACACTCCAAAAGGTGTATGGAAACATCTCAAACCTCACACGAGTGTTTGAGATCAAGAGATCTATCAAAAACTTAGCTCAAGAAGATATGAAGTTTTGATGAAACCCTTGGTTGGCAAGGATTCGTTTTTCCCTGATCTTTGAAGGATGATCACTGGTTTGATTGATGATCAGTGAGTGATGGTGATGAATGATGGATTGAAGTAGAGATGGAGGTGACTCTTCTGTGTAGATCAATGTGTTGATCAAACACTTGTGTAGATGTGTCTTTGATTCAGAGAATGAACTCAGATTATAATCAAAGACAATTTTTGCATTCAGAGAATGAACTCTTTAGCAATCGATGTTCAAAGATGAACAAAGGATTCACAGTTTCAGAAGTAGTTTTTGATAAAAAAGGTGAATGGTTTTATTCTGGTCGTGCAGCCTCTATATATAGGTTACAAGAATGTAGAAATGAAAAGACAAAGGGTCGAAATTAAGAAACTTAGAAACTAGCACACAAGACTTGACTTTTGACCCGAATTGAGTTCTTCTTTGAATGACCCTTGCTTGCCCACGACCAGGACTGACTCCTTGACTTCTTTCTGATATTTTATTGGTACAATGGGCCTGGAATGCACTGAACAAAGGTCTGGTCATATTTGGCTTGAATCAGACCCATAATGAAATTGTTATGGGCTGATATCACTTCACTTTGGGCCATTTGATCCAAAACAGCTTCAGATGGTTTCTTGGACTTGAATTTCGTGGCTGGACCATCAGCAAGAGTGGTTGGACTTGTCTTGAGCTTGGTTGCATAAAAATGGCCTGGTCCATTTTGATCATTAGGCCGCATTTTAGCTCCTGGATCAGTGTCACTCCCATTCAGCTCAACTTCAGCTCCTTGAGTATTCAGCTCATCTTTTGTACCTTCAGCTAGTTTTAGCTCAATCACACTTTCTTCAGCTGGTTTCAGCTCATCTACACTCTCTTCAGTTAGTTCCAGCTTGTGCACACTCTGTTTCAGCTTGTCCTCAGTCTCACCAGCTGGTTTTAGCTCATAAATTCAGTGTCACTACCAATCAGCTCAGTTTCAGTAGCCAAACACGTCCATTATTAAGCCTAGGTCTTCTCACGGTCCAAAACTTCATGGATCATACCAATAAGACCTTGAAATTGCCCATTAATCCATACCATGATCAGTGGCTTAGCTGGTGTGTTCTTGATCAACATACATTGGTTTTTGAGGCTGGTAAGGGTTGCGTCATCCCCTCCTCCTTTAAAAAAATTTGTCCTCAAATCTGTATCTCCTACATCAAAAGGAAACAAGTAATAGGTAAGACAGATGATCAAGAAATTAAGTATAAAAGGAACATTAAAAAGAGGTTTTCGACAGAAACTTCCTTGGAGTTTAGAAGCCAGTTTCCTCAAGTACTTCCATCTCCAAATATCAGGCTGATAAGCATGGTCTCTGATCTCAATCCTTTGAGGCTGAACCTGTTGATCCTGGACACTCAAAACAGAGACTAGATATCCAGAACTATCAGTGCAAGACGTTTTCTTATTTACATCATAAACTAAACTTTCTTCCCCGAGAACATGAAGCACACGATTCAGATCATTATGATGCCTATCAAAGTAAGTGTTGTACACCAGGATGCTATCATGGCACATGATAGCATATTTCCTAAAGAACAATTTCAAAGCAGGCACAAGTTTCTCAGATTTAGAACACAAAAGAGGAAGTTCAAACTGACAATTTCTTGTCTAAGGTTCTGCATGTTTATCAAAGAAAGTGTTGTAAATCAGAATGTTTTCAAGGCATGAACTACCATAGAGCAGCTTCAAAACGTGCCTATCTTCATCAAAATCTGAACAAAAATGATTAGGTTCAAACTGAGATTCACTTAGCAAAGGCTGAACATGTTTTTCAAAGAATGTATTGTAAACCAGAATATCATCGAAACTCAAAACAACAAAATGATTAAGCAATGATCTCAAAACATGCCAAGGGTTATCAGTTTCAGGACATACACAAGCAAGTGTCAAATCAGAATTGAAAACAAACTCACTATCAGCCCTAAGTGATTTCGGTTCATTTCAAACACATATTCATTCCAGGCACGAGGGGATTCAATCAAAACACCAGTGATCAGTTCATGCCTAGAAAAACTCATGTTAAAGCCATTATCCTTAAAGACAAATGAATCAAACGATTTCTTAGAACATAATACAGACTGTTGCAGATCAAGCTCTAACGACTTTTCAGGATAATCAAAGCTTTTGTTATGTTCCATATAATGCTCAAGACTCACAACAATACTAGAACTGATGGCATTACCACAATGAAAACGAGTTTGATCACCAAAGAGTTTGTCAGGTTCAAGTTTCTTAAAAGAATGAATTATGTTATCAAAATCAGTGTCTGAAACACAAAATTCTTTCACTCTTTCAAGACCAAAACGTTTTTCCTCCTTAGAATACACCATATCAAATATTTCAGGCACAGAACTAACCATAACAAGACCCTTACAGTGCTCTTGAGAGTTCAAAAAGAATGACTTATAATCAGTTTCTGTTTCACTGTTGTTTGGCTGCTCCAAGACAGCTTCTGGTGGCGAGCTCTCTTCTTCTGCTGAGCTTTCTTCCAAGACCTGAGGCACTGTGACAATGCTACTCGGTTGTACCAGTTCAAAACAAGTTAGTTCATCACAGGTTTTATTGACAACACGTTCAGATTGAAGAGAGACAAATGAAAAATCATGTTCTGTCTCAGATTCTTTTAATACCTTAGCTGACCCTGTTTTCAGCTCTTTGGGAAAAAAGGTGAATGGTTTTATTCTGGTCGTGCAGCCTCTATATATAGGTTACAAGAATGTAGAAATGAAAAGACAAAGTGTAGAAATTAAGAAACTTAGAACCTAGCACACAAGACTTGACTTTTGACCAGAATTGAGTTCTTCTTTGAATGACCCTTGCTTGCCCACGACCAGGACTGACTCCTTGACTTCTTTCTGATATTTTCTTGGTGCAATGGGCCTGGAATGCACTGAACAAAGGTCTGGTCATATTTGGCTTGAATCAGACCCATAATGAAATTGTTATGGGCTGATATCACTTCACTTTGGGCCATTTGATCCAAAACAGCTTCAGATGGTTTCTTGGACTTGAATTTCGTGGCTGGACCATCAGCAAGAGTGGTTGGACTTGTCTTGAGCTTGGTTGCATAAAAATGGCCTGGTCCATTTTGATCATTAGGCCGCATTTTAGCTCCTGGATCAGTGTCACTCCCATTCAGCTCAACTTCAGCTCCTTGAGTATTCAGCTCATCTTTTGTACCTTCAGCTAGTTTTAGCTCAAGCACACTTTCTTCAGCTGGTTTCAGCTCATCTACACTCTCTTCAGTTAGTTCCAGCTTGTGCACACTCTGTTTCAGCTTGTCCTCAGTCTCACCAGCTGGTTTTAGCTCATAAATTCAGTGTCACTACCAATCCGCTCAGTTTTAGTAGCCAAACACGTCCATTATTAAGCCTAGGTCTTCTCACGGTCCAAAACTTCATGAATCATACCAATAAGACCTTGAAATTGCCCATTAATCCATACCATGATCAGTGGCTTAGCTGGTGTGTTCTTTATCATCATACATAGGTTTTTGAGGCTGGTCAGGGTTGCTCAAGTTTAATAAGCATTTGGGAAAGTTTTGAGCTTTATGGTCAGACCTTGAGATGCTACGACCAAGCACCACGGATCCGGATGAGTTGAATGAGAGGCGTGAGCAAGACAAGGTCTTTGGGCTCTTGCTCACCCTCAACACCACCTACAATGATCTGATCAAACATATCTCAGATCCAAGAAGCTCCCTACCCTTGAAGAAGTTTGTGCTCAAATCCAGAAGGAACAAGGGTCCTTGGGGCTATTTGGAGGAAAGGGGGAGCTCACTATTGCCAATCAAGCCGAGGTGCCTCAAGCTAACAGGGTCCACAAGTATGAAGATAGGAGGGTTGCTGGGAACTTTGAAGACAGAAGGTTCAATGGAAATTGTGGTCATTGCAAGAGGCATGGTCATAAGAAGAGTCAATTTGGATTCTCCATCCTCACCTCAAGCCGGCCAAGTTCATGAAGGAGAGGGAAGGAAGAGCCAATGTGACCTATGGAACTGGTGATCAATGGGGTGCTGGGACTTCAACCAAGGCAAATGAGACAGAAGGTCGTGAAGGTGGTGAGAGCAAGGCCCTGGTGACCTACACTTCCCATCAGCCACGCCACAATGAGCATGAGTTCATCCGCAGATCTGAGATGGATGCACTCATCAAAATTCTCAAGGATAATGGTAACACTCTTGGTAATGTCAAAGGGTATTCTTTTGGTGCATATAGGGTTGCTAGTATTGTTGAACAACCAGATAGTTTCCACACTGATTCTAGGATGACTGGTCATTCTCATACTGCTCATAACATGTCTAAACCATTGATAGTAGACTCTGGTGCATCTCATCATATGATTAGTGATACTAGTCTTATTAGAGATATAGAACCGGCTAATCGACATGTAATGATAGCAAATGGAGATAGGATACCAATAAGAGGTGTATGCAAGCTGAAATTGTTTAACAAAGAATCTAGAGCATTTTATATGCCTGAGTTTACTTCAAACTTACTCTCTGTCAAGAAGTGTACCACTGATATGCATTGCAATGTTATATTCATCCCTAATGATGTGAAGTTTCAGGATATTGAGAGTAGCCGATTGATTGGGCAAGATAAAACGTGATGAGTAATTAGTATAGAATTTTGTACTTTTAGGTTTCTGGAACTTTTAGTATCGCTTTATAGTTTTGTGATCTTGCTATGGTCTTTGTATGCAACTCTTGTCTTTTGTGGCTTGATATGAATCTGTCTTGGTGTTTTGGTGTTGTTTACAGGTTGTTTACAAGGTGCTATTACACAAAAATTTGTCTTGTTATTATATAGAATAGACATGAACTTATTTGTCTTGGTGCTGTCTCGTGTATTAACAGATTTGTCTTGGTGCGGTCTCGTGTATTAACAGATTTGTTTTGGTGCTGTCTCTTAATAGAAATGTTACCTATAATAGACATGAATTTATTTGTCTTGATGCTGTCTCGTGTATTAACAGATTTTATTCCTTTTTGATGGTTTTGTAGATGCTTAGAAGATGGATATTGGAAGATGAGGATGGTGATTATGATGATGAACTTGGTTTGTTTGATGTGATTACTACTGATAGATTGAGTCATAGAACAAATAGAGGAGCAGGATGGCGTCACGTGCAACAGCTTATGTATGAATCTGATCAGCAGTGTTATGATATTCTTCGGATGAATCAAAGAAGTTTTTAAAGCTTTGTGTAAGATGCTAACTGAGAGATATGAGTTACGAGAGTCTCACAACGTCTACATTGAAGAATCTGTTGCTATGTTTCTTGAAGTGGTTGGTCAGGATAAGACTGTGAGGGATATAGCTGCAAGGTATCAGAAATCATTGGATACAGTAAAAAGGAAGCTTGATGATGTCTTGAGTGCTCTTCTGAAGTTTGCAGCGGATACACTAAGACCACAAGAAGGCGAGCTTTCAAGAGTGAATCCTGTTTTGAGAAATGATGACTGATATTGGCCTTATTTCAAAGATTGCATTGGAGCCCTTGATGGAACACATGTCCCAGTTCGCCCTCCAAGTCAAAATGCTGAAGCGTATAGAGGCAGAAAGCAAGATGCTACGATGAATGTTCTTGCTATATGTAACTTTGACATGAAGTTCATATATGCGTATCTCGGTGTACCTGGTAGAGCACATGATTCAAAGGTGTTGACTCATTGTGCGAGGAATGAGGCTTCTTTCCCACATCCTCCACCTGGAAAGTATTATTTAGTTGACTCTGGATATTCTACCAGGATAGGGTATCTTGGTCCGCATCGTAGTATGCGATATCATCTTGGTCAGTTTGCTAAAGGAGGACCACCAGTTAGTGCGAGGGAGTTGTTTAACCGAAAACATTCGGGTCTGCGATCAGTGATTGAGAGGACATTTGGAGTATGGAAAGAAAAATGGAGGATTTTGGATCGTAAACATCCAAAGTATGGTCTGGTCAAATGGATTAAGTTGGTAACAGCGACGACGGCTCTACACAACTTCATAAGGGATTCACATAGGGAAGATCGTGATTTTACACATTGGCAAAGTGATGATAATGGAGAAGGAGAAGAAGTTGCTAGTGATGGTGATGAATAAGAAGAAGGTGATGATGATGGTGGTGGACATATTGTGTTTGAGCCGAAGGGTGATATAGTGATGGAGGCTTTGCGAAAGGACATCACAAATGAATATGGTCGAGGTCGTTTACCGTATTAAATATTTTAGTTAATGATTTGCTTTTTCTTTGCTTATATTTGTTGTTTTCTCTATTAAAAAACTTGATGTATTATTTTTATTTGAGACTTTGTGTATTATTTTCATTTATTTAAGACTTCGTTTATTATTTTTACTTATAACTTTGATATTTTTACTCAAATTTTCTTACCAATTAAAAAAAAATATTCTCCATGTAAATATATTTAAAGTACATATTAAATGAAGAATATGAATTATAGAAATTTAAATATAATTATAAATAAAACCAAATATGAATTAAATGAAGAATAGCCGCAGCCTCTGCGAAACGAAAGAACACTGCGTCTGCGTCAATTTTCATGCGTCTGCGTTAATTTCGTGCGTCAACCAAACGAACAGAATATTCTGCGTCTGCGTCAATTTCCTGCGTCTGCGTCAATTTTCTGCGGCAACCAAACGAACAACAACCTGCGTCATTGACGCAGCCGCAGCCTCAGCCGCAGACGCAGACGCTGACGCAGAAAGCTGCGTCGATGAAACGAACAGCATATATATGCCTTGGTGAGGGCCTTGCAAACATGGAAGCATTATTTTTGGCCCAAGGAGTTTGTCATCCACATTGACCATGAGTCCCTAAAGTATCTAAAAGGGCAGAGTAAGCTTAGTAAGAGACAGGCAAGATGGATTGAGTTCATTGAGACATTCCCATACATGATCAAATATAAACAAGGTAAGCAGAACATAGTTGCTGATGCACTATCTCAGAGGTATGTTCTCTTGACCACTCTTGATGCTAAGCTACTAGGTTTTGAGCAGATTAAAGATATGTATGATACTGACCTTGATTTCAAAGAAGCTTATTTGTCTTGTGAGAAGTTTGCTGCAGGACACTACTTTAGGCAAGATGGGTTCTTGTTTTATGATAAAAGATTGTGTGTGCCTAATTGTTCTTTACGAGATCTCTTTGTTAGGGAATCTCATGGAGGCAGTCTAATGGGTCATTTTGGGATTGCCAAGACCCTTAAAGTTTTGCAGGATCACTTGTATTAGCCACACATGAAGAGAGATGTGGAGAGAATCTGTGGAAGGAGTGCTACTTGCAAGCATGCTAAGTCCCAAGTCCAATCCCTGGGTTTTTACACTCCTTTACCAATTCCACACCATCCTTTGAATGACATATCCATGGATTTCATTGTTGGATTGCCTAGGACTAGAACCGGAAAGGACTCCATATTTGTTGTTGCTGATAGGTTCTCTAATATGGCACATTTCATAGCATGTCATAAGACTGATGATGCATTGCATATTGCTAAC
Organism: Moricandia arvensis; assembly: GCA_905132765.1. NCBI lineage: Eukaryota > Viridiplantae > Streptophyta > Magnoliopsida > Brassicales > Brassicaceae > Moricandia > Moricandia arvensis. The sequence goes on from CAJHQP010000943.1 coordinate 11,589, forward strand.
TTGTTCTTTAAAGAGGTTGTTCGTTTACATGGCATGCCTAGGACTATAGTTTCTGATAGGGATACTAAGTTTCTTAGTTACTTTTGGAAGACTCTTTGGTCTAAGCTAGGAACTAAGTTGTTGTTTTCTACTACTTGTCATCCACAAACTGATGGACAAACTGAGGTAGTTAATAGAACTCTAGGAACACTCCTACGTGCATTCATCAGAATGAACTTGAAAACTTGGGAAGACTATTTACCCCATTCTGAATTTGCATACAATCATGCCATCCATTCTGCTTCTAAGTACTCTCCTTTTGCAATTGGTTATGGGTTCAATCCCACCTCTCCTTTTGATCTAATGCCTTTACCTGAGTGTGAAAGTGTTAGTTTGGACGGTAAGAAGAAAGCTGAGATGGTCCAACAGATCCATGAGAAGGCTAGACAAAACATTGAACAGAAAACTAAGTTCTATGAGAAGCAAGCCAACAAGGGAAGGCGTGTGAAGCTCTTTGAAGTCGGTGACCAAGTTTGGCTTCACCTGAGGAAGGATAGGTTTCCCAACGAGAGGAAGTCCAAGCTAATGCCAAGGGTTGATGGACCCTTCGAGATCATCCACAAAATCAATGACAATGCCTATAAACTTGATCTCCAAGGTAAGTATGATGTATCAAATAGCTTCAATGTTACTGACTTGGTCCCTTTTGTTGTTGATGAACCAGATTTGAGGACAAATCATTTTCAAGAGGGAGGGGATGATGTGATCATGGACCAGATTACTAAAGAGAGCAAAGAGAGCTTAGACGAGCCACATGATGCCACAATGCACCAGCAGCCTTGTGATGATGCTTTGACCATTCTAGAAGGTCCCATGACCCGTTCCAGAGCCAAGAAACTTAAGGAGACTGTTGTAGGATTACTCACTTCACATCCACAACAAGAAGAAAGTCTTGGACAAGGTTTGATCCGAGATATCTTGATCACCATTCAAGCTATCTCTACATCAAGCTGAGTTAGTGTTTAGGCAAGACATTTGGTGTGTACTTTTTTCCCACGAAGTTTTCTGGAGGAAGGTTTTTAACGAGGCCACGACTTGTCTTACAAATCACCTACGCCCTATCTCGGCCCAAGACTACCAGAAGTTCATTTATCTCTAGCTTATGTTATATTTTAATCTATAGTTTTCCATTTTATGTTTTCGAAACCCTAGAGAGTTTGTTCTCTGGTTTCTTTTAGTTACGGGTTTCCACAAACCCTATTGTACTCAAGCATTGAATATTATCAAGTCTTATTTCTCTCTTGATGTCTCTCTCTAGAAGTTGTCGAGTATCTTTCTAGTGTGTCATATCCAGAGCCTAAAGGGTGTTTAACTTGGTGTGTTATATCCGAGCTAATCATCTAGGAGTAATCAAGAGATCATCCATCCCTCTTGTGTCACCATTCAATCCACAAACCTTGAAGAACTTGAGTCTCTGATTCGTTCTTCGGGCAAGGATCAATCCTCCCAGCAACCAAAGAAGCATCCTAGGGTCGTGGTCAAATACACATTGCAAACTTAAACTCCAGTTTTCACACGAGAGGACAAAGCATATAGAAGTAGACCTGCCAATAAGGTGAGACAAGCAGTGGAGCCAGCAAGTTTAATTCTTCCATGCTATACAAGGAGTGAAGATCAACCTAGCTGACATTTTCACCAAGGGCAGCTAGGCAGCAAAGTTTTGTGAGTCCCATTCATCCCAGCTTGGACTTATAAGACCTCACTTGTCACTGATCCTCTTACCATGAAGTGTTCTACTCTTTCCCTTACTTGGCTTTTAATCCATGTTGAGATGAAAGCAGTAATAAGCAAGAAACACTTTGATCTGAGAATACTTGTGAGAAAAGCATGCCGTACAACCTAGGGTTTATTGTGTGGTCTTGCAACATCAAAGAAAAGAAGGGAGGCAGGCCTAAGAGGGTTCCAGAAACCCCGTTTGCCCTATACTCGGCTTCGGCACTGGAACAAGAGACCACCTTTTGCTTCTTGCTCTTCCAGGTAACTAGGTTCCCACCTATGAAGGTGCAATATCCAGTGGTCGATTTCCCGTCCATCCTATCTCCTGCCCAATCCGCATCACAATAGCCCACCACTTCTGTGCTCTTATTGCACCCCATCCATACTCCATGGTTTGGTGATCCGTTTAGATACATCAGGATCCTCTCAACCATATGCCAATGATGTTCCTTTGGGACTTGCATGTGTTGGCTCACCTGATTCACAACAAAACATATATCAGGTCGGGTAATGGTAAGAAAGATCAACTTACCAACAAGCTTTCTATGAAACTTAAGATCATGGAATGGCCGGCTATCTTCAATCTCCCCCTCACGAGGAACCTTGTACCCATCCTCTAGTGGCATCTTGGCTGTCTTCCCTCCATGTTTCCCTGCATCTTTCAAAAGATCAAGTGTACATTCTTTGGGACAGAAACAAACCTTCCTTGGATCTACATATCTCAATACCAAGGAAGTATTTCATCTCTCCCAAGTCTTTAATTTCAAACACAAATTTAATGAAGTCTTTTGTAGATTGAATACCTGCCTTGTCACTTCCTGTGATGATGATATCATCAACATACACAAGAAGGACAACTATACCTGATTTGGTCGAGAGAGTGAACAAGGTATGGTCCAGTTTAGATTTCTTAAACCCTTTGCCATTGAGAGTTGTGCTCAACTTATTGTACCAGGCTCTTGGAGATTGCTTGAGACCATAGATTGCCTTATTGAGCCGAAGAACATTTCCCTTCTTTACTAAGTGTTCCAGACCTGGTGGAGGATACATATAAAACTCATCTTCAAGTTCTCGTTGGAGGAAGGCATTCTTCACATCCATTTGCCATAGACCCCACTCAAGATTAACAGCAAGAGACAGTATGATTCTAATAGTGTGAAGCTTTGCAACTGGTGCAAAGGTATCTACATAATCTTCTCCATAGGTTTGAGTAAAACCTCTTGCAACCACCCTGGTTTTCCTTCTATCAATCTTCCCATTCGCCAAGTATTTGATGGTAAAGATCCATCTACTGGTCACAGCCTTCTTCCCTTTTGGCAACTCACTCTCGTACCATGTCTCATTCTTGATCATCGCACTTGCCTCAGCACCCACTGAATTTTTCCATTCCTTGTCTTTAACAGCTTCGTCATAGGATCTTGGTATATAGCTCTCGTCCAGACTGACCATAAAAGAACAATGCTCTTCTGGATACTTAGTAAAAGAGCAGACCACTTGAGATGGATGAGCAATAGCTTGGGCATTGTAGTATACCCTAAAGTTAACCCAATCAGATGGTGGTCTTCTTATCCTAGAACTTCTCCTCAACTGTTGCTGCTGTTCTCCTTCCCCTTCTTCAGGTTCTTCCTCCTCTTGATGTTCAGTACTTCTTTGACCTTCTTGAGTATCACCACCTTTATCATGAGACCCGGAACTTCTATCTTCTTCTGGAGAGTCAAACTCCTCTTGACCCAAATTAAACTCTCCACTGCTACCAGTGCTTCCACCTTCCTGATCTTCAGTGTTTCCCTCCTCATGACCAAGGTGGGGAGACTGATTTGCTTCATTTGTCGCTCCTGGACCATTTCCACCCGGGTTCTTGGTCAGTCCAATCCCAAGACCTTCCAAGATAATCCTTAGAGTTGCTGCCTTATCCGAGGTAAGGTTCTTCAACTCGTATTGATTTTTCTCCTCATAGTACCCTCTTTCTTCTATGAACTTTACATCCCTGGACACCAGAACTCTTCTTGCCACCGGGTCATAACATTTGTATCCCTTCTTAGTTGTGGAGTAGCCTATGAACATTGCCTTTGTACTCTTGGCTTCTAACTTGTTTCTCATCTCTCTTGGAATCATCACATAGCACAAGCATCCGAAGACCCGTAGATAGTCCACTGGTGGTTTGTACTTGTTCAGATCCTTGTTCAGATCGTCAAAAGGATCTTGATCATGTAATACCTTTGTAGGAGTTCGGTTGATGAGATAACAAGTTGTAGCCACAGCATCACTCCAAAATCTCTTGGGAACATTTGCTTGAAACATTAAGGACCTTGCTACTTCCATGAGATGGCGATTCTTCCTCTTAGCAACTCCATTTTGCTGAAGAGTGTAGGGCCAACTGGTCTGGTGAAGGATCCCATGTCGAGCTAACTGATCCTTGAATGCATGACTTGTGTACTCTCCTCCATTATCTGATCTAAAAATTTTTAAACTTAGCATGATAATGGTTAGTCACATAGGATTGAAAGTTCATAAATGCATCAAGGACCCTATTTTTTGATGGAATGAGTGTTAACCAGGTGTATTTAGATTTTTCATCAATGAATGTTACAAAATACTTATGATTATCCCTATATATGCAAGGAGCAGTCCAAACATGAGAATGAATCAAATCAAAGAACTTCTCATAAACAGTAGATGATCTTGGAAAGACAATCTTACAATGCTTGCCTAAAATGCAAGCTTCACCCTCATTATTTTCGAAAACAACACCTGGTAACATCAATTTCAAAGCTCTAACATGACGATGTCCTAGTCTAGCATGCCACAAAGCATTCTTATTTAAAGCAGAAGAAACATTAGTAAAAGAACAACTAAAATCAGAAACAGGATCAAGCTCTTCAAGCATATATAACTTGCCCTTGGTAACTCCTTTTCCAATCATCTTTTGGCTCTCAATATCCTGAAACTGAACCTCGTTAGGACTGAATATCACCTTGCAATTCAAATCACTAGTGCACTTCTTAACTGATAACAAGTTTGAAGTGAATTCATGCATATAGAAAGCTCTTGAGTTCTTACTAAACAGTTTTGGATTTCCCACTCCTCTAATAGGAATTTATCACCATTAGCAATCATGACATGACCATTAGCTGGTTCAATGTCTTTGATTAGATTGGTGTCACTTATCATGTGATGGGAAGCTCCTGAGTCTACTATCAATGGTTTAATATGAGCTATTAGCAATGTGACAAGTAACTTCAGAACTAGAACAAGCAAGACGTTGGCGGTTCATTTCATTCTCTATTATCCTGTCGTTTCTATCAGTCCTAAGCTCATTCACATTTCCTAGCTTACTAGCAATCATTGAAGCACCAAGAGAATACCCATTAAGGTTACCAAAGGTGTTACCATTCTCCCTAAGCATTTTGATGAGAGCTTCAATGTCAGACCTCCTTATGTAGTCCTGATCATTGTTTCTGCTAATGCTTCCTGTGTAAGCAACCAGGTACTTTCCTTCACTCGCCTCCCTCTTATCACCATCGGTTGTGTTGCTTGAGCCGGCAATAGTTGAACCTTACGAGATGTGAGCTCTAGCTTCCCTTTCCTTCATGAACTTGGCCGGCTTGAGATGTGGGTGGAGAATCCAGCACTGACTCTTCTTGTGGCCGTGCTTCTTGCAGTGATCACAGTTACCATTAAACCTCCGGTCCGATACTTGTTGAAAGCTGCCTTGTTTGCCATTGGAGTTTCAGCCTGATCAGTTTGAGCAGCTTGGTTAGCCAAGGTAAGTTCCCCCTTACATCCAAACAGCCCAATAGAACCTTGCTCCTTTTGTATCTGAGCACACACATCTTCTAGTGGTGGAAGCTTCTCAGCTCTCAGGATATGCTTGATGAGGATGTTGTAGGCTGGGTTTAGGGTGAGCAGGAGCCCAAAGACCTTATCTTGGTCACGCCTCTCATTCAACTCATCAGCATCAACGGTGTTTGGTCTCAACATCTCTAGCTCAGACCAGAGTGCTCAGAACCTCCCAAGATGCTTAGTGAACTCCATATCCTCTTGTAGCAACCCATTGATTACTCTCTTCACCTCAAACACTCGGCTCAGGTTTGAGATGTTCCCATACACTTTCTTCAATGTATCCCATAGATCCTTTGCGGTTTCATAGTAGCTATAAGCTTCCATGATAGGAGTCTCAAGGGATCCTTGAAGTAGTGTCATCACCATCATGTCTTCTTGCTGCCATTTCTCCACCTCACTTGTGGCACTTGCAGCTTCACCTTCTTGATTAATGAGCTTAGGAGCTTCACCGGATGTGATATGAACCCATAAACCCTTACTTCCCACAGCAGTCTTTACCAAACGAGACCACAACAGATAGTTACTCCCCTTGAGAGTAACCAGAACCTTCATGCTAACACTATCCATTGACAACCAGCTTGACTTCAAAAGCTTGGAAACAAGTAGATCTATACCTTAGAAAATGGAAGAACCCAGAACCGAGAGGAAAGGTTGAGTCTTTGAAGGTAAGAACGTGAAAGACTCAAGCTTTTACACCACACAAGCTTCAAACTTCAGTCTTCTACCCGGATCTTCAAAGAACAGCCTTCGATCTTCAAAAAGCTTCAACCTTGATCTCCTTCAACTCGATGAACACAAACCCAGATCGTGATGAACCAGGCTCTGATACCATAAGATGTTTTGAGATATTAGTAGAAATGTAACCAGAAAGAGATTAAGAAAAAGATTTAGAAAGGAAAAAACTTGGTTTAGACTAAACGAGAAGAGAGATTATGAGAGACTATGAAGAACATCTTGAGACTCGAAAACTTAGAAAGAACTGTATGCTTTATTCATAGAGAGAGTCTGAAATATATAGGGAGGATTACAAGGGTTTCGTAAAGCAAAGAGAGGGCAAGTATGTGGAAAGGAGAGTAGGCGCGTTCCATGGTTCAAACGAGTGGCTCTGGTGGCTAGATGCCAATGGCATCTTGACTAGATGCTCCTCACTATACAGCTTGCACTGGCTGGTAAGCTTGACCGAGCCTTATCCACAAACGGTAACCTTGGCGCCTAAAGCTTCAAGGTTACTCAAACCAAACCTTCTCTTCCACTCCAAGTAACTCACTCGTTCTTCTCATGGTAAGTATTCTCCTTTTACCTTTTTCACCTCAGTAACTTTTGTTGTACGGACCAAGCCTTGACCGTACAACCTGCCCTATTTTTGCACATTACCAAAACATGGTCTAATGACATTTTGGGTTGACCTTGTACGGCCTGTACGGCCTGTACGGCCTTGTACGGCCTGTACGGCCTTGTACGGACATGGTCGACTCAAACCCTTCCCTTTTCCTCCTTCTCTCTATATAACACAAAGTAGATACCTCAACTTAACAGTTAAAAACCTAACTTTAAAAAACCCATTGGGACAAAACCAAAGGTCGGTAAAAAAGCACACTTAGGTTGCTTACCTAGTTGATGATCAACTTGATAAAGGGGTAGCTTGAATGGTTGTGAGGGTGTCTTGGTTGATCAAGCTTCGGCCAAGACAATCTTCTTGTATGAAAGAGATCTTAAGTAATCCTCCAATAGCTTCCTTGAGCTTCTTTGATCTGGAACGAGTCATAGTTCCTTCTGGAATGGACAAGGCATCTTCATCAATTGGTTTGTCCATCAGCTCATCATCTCCATTAGTTGGCTGGTCCATGATCACATCATCCCCTCCCTCCTGAAAAGGATTTGTCCTCAAATCTGGCTCATCTGCAACAAAAGGGATCAAGTCAGTAACGTTGATGCTATTACTCACATCATACTTACCTTGGAGGTCCAGCTTGTAGGCATTGTTGCTGATCTTCTTTATGACCTCAAAAGGTCCATCGACCCGTGGCATCAATTTAGATTTCCTTTCATTTGGAAATCTTTCTTTCCTTAGATGCACCCATACTTGGTCACCAACTTCAAACACCTTCTCACGTTTTCCTTTGTTGGCATGTTTGACATACTACTTTGGTTTATCTTCAATGTTGCGTCTAGCTTGGTCATGAATCTGTTGTACCATCTCAGCCTTCTTCTTGCCATCCATACTAACTCTTTCACACTCATGTAAAGGCATTAGATCCAAAGGAGAGGTGGGATTGAACACATAAACAATTTCAAATGGTGAGTACTTAGAAGCAGAGTGCATAGCATGATTATATGCAAATTCATAATGAGGTAAGTAATCTTCCCAAGACTTCAAATTCTTTTTGATGAATGCTCTGAAAAGTGTTCCTAGTTTCCTATTGACTACTTCGGTTTGTCCATCAGTTTGTGGATGACATGTGGTTGAGAATAACAACTTAGTACCTAGCTTAGACCAAAGGGTCTTCCAGAAATAACTTAGAAACTTAGCATCTCTATCTGACACTATAGTTCTAGGCAAGCCATGCAAATGGACTATCTCTTTAAAGAACAAGTTGGCTACATGCAATGCATCATCATTCTTATGGCAAGCAATGAAATGTGCCATTTTTGAAAACCTATCTACCATAACAAAGATGGAATCTTTTCCAGTTCTAGTTCTAGGCAGTCCTACAATAAAGTCCATATAGATATCTTTCCATGGATGATAAGGAATGGGTAATGGAGTGTACAAACCATGAGATTGGACCTTAGATTTAGCTTGCTTGCACGTTGCACACCTTCCACAGATTCTTTCAACATCTCTCTTCAGGTGTGGCCAAAAGAAGTGATCCTACAAGACCTTAAGAGTTTTGGCAATCCCAAAATGCCCCATGAGGCTTCCTCCATGGGATTCCCTGACAAACAAATCTCTCAAAGAGCAGTTAGGCACACACAAACGATTGTCATAGAATAAGAACCCATCCTGTCTAAAGTAATGCCTGAAGCAAATTTCTCACAAGACTTGTATGCATTCCCAAATTCTTTATCAGTTTCATACATACCTTTGAGTTGTTCAAATCCTAATAGCTTTGATGTGATCATGGACAAGCTTACCAAAGAGGGTAAAGAGATCATAGACGAGCCACATGATGCCACAATGCACCAGCAGCCTGGTGATAATGCTTTGACCATTCCAGAAGGTCCCATGACCCGTTCCAGAGCCAAGAAACTCAAGGAGACTGTTGTAGGATTACTCACTTCACATCCACAACAAGAAGAAAGTCTTGGACAAAGTTTGATGGTCCGAGATATCTTGATCACCATTCAAGCTATCTGTACATCAAGCTGAGCTAGTGTTAGGAAAGACATTTGGTGTGTGCTCTTTTCCTTGCTTTTGGTTTTGTCCCACGTGGTTTTCCGGAGGAAGGTTTTTAACAAGGCCACGACTTGTCTTACAAATCACCTAGGCCCTATCTCGGCCCAAGACTACTAGTAGACTATCCATTTTATCTTATGTTATTTTGAAGACTATAGTTTTATGTTATATTTCTGAAACCCTATAGCTTGTTCTTTGGTTTCTTTTATTTAAGGGTTTTCGCAAACCCTATGTACTCAAGTAGTCTTTTATCAAAAACCCTATTTCTCTCTCTCTCTCTAGTTGACGAGTTGATTTGCTTCTGGTGTGTAATATCCAGATATTTAAGGGTGTCTATCTTGGTGTGTCATATCCGAGCTAGTCATCTAGGAGTATCAAGAGTTCTCTCATCCCTCTTGTGTCACCATTCAATCCACAAACCTTGAAGAACTTGAGTCTCTGATTCGTTCCTGAAAGGATCTATCCTCCCATCAACTAAAGAAGCATTATAGGTGTGTGTCATGTGGAATCAGAGCAACTTTTGTCAGGGAAGTCTCGTTTTGTCTTTAAATCTTTTTGTTTCAACCGCAATACTTCTTAATCATCTTGAATAAAAGTAGAACTAGGTTATCTTAGGGCTGCTTGAGTTTTATTTGTGTTCTAGGCGATATTTTGACACTTTCCTTTTTGGATTTAGGCGAAAGCCCTAGTTTATTTTGTTTAACCTAGCCGCATAAGGTCTTTTCTTGCCGAGCAAGTATTGTTTGGTGTTGAATTTTTTTCCTTCTCATGTGTTTCTTGTGTAGAAAGCTGATAAAATAGGGTTCCTTGATCTGATTTCTGTCCTTAGACTTTTCACATCCTTGATCATAAAGTTTTCGATTTGCTGTAAACTGTGTCTGTTTTGTGCTAAACTGAATCAATCTGTTCTTGTCAATGTGAATCTGTTTAATTTCGATTTTTGTCAATCCAAGTCTGAAACTGAACCTGATTTTTTGTGATCTATTCTGTGCTATTTAGGGTTTTTATTGTTTCAGTCTGATTTGTATTTGGTTTGGTGTATTTCGATTTGAATCTGTTTCTGGTTTTGCAAATTGATTTCTTTGTTATCTTTGTTTGCTTCAAACTCTTTGATCTCTTTTGTTAGAACTACTTACTGGCTTAATCTTTCTCTTGTCTCAGGTACCATGGCAGGAGATCAGGAAGGAGTCCTCACTAAAGATGAAAGGCTGTTACTTAAGGCTATGAATGCTCAGCTGCAGCAGAAGATGAAAGCCAGCCATGATAAATTTCGGCAGCAGTTTAGACAGGATCTCCAACAAGCTACTGGTCATAGTCTAGAGTCTAGAGGCAGTGAGAGGAGACTGAGACGTATGCATGAACGCAGAGGCAGTAGCAGAGACAAATTTGCTGATCAAAAGATAAAAATCCCTCCTTTCTATGGTGATGTTGATCCTGCTGCATATGTGGAGTGGGAAGAGAAGATGGAGTTGATTTTCAGTAGTCAACACTGTGCTGAAAAAAGAAGGTTCAGATGGCTACTGCTGAGTTTTGTGGTTATGCTTTGAGATGGTGGAATCACTTGATAAGGTCCAGAAGACTTGATGGAAAAGAACCAGTGGCAACTTGGCATTAGCTGAGGACTTTGATGCGAAGAGAGTATGTTCCAAGACAGTACCACAAGGAAGTACTTCGAAAGCAGCCTGAGACAAAGCTACGTTCAAAATCTCCTCAGAAACAACAAGACAGCAAGAACTCAAGTCCAGTTGGTTCATCAAGCAAACCGTCAACCTGTTCCATTGAAGATAGCATAAGGAAGGCAATTTCACAAGCGTTTAGGGATGTGGAGAAACAATACAAACAGACTAAGACCACACCCTCGTCCTTAGAAGCACAGAACCAAGAGACCTTCACTGCTGTCTCAGATCTCAAACTTGCAGAACCAGACTCAGATGCACAATCAGATTTAACTGCACCAATTCAAGAAGCTCAAACAGAAACATCTATGGTAAAAAGAAAGTCTGGGACAGAACAAGAGTGTTCTCTTTTCTTACCTCAGCCTGAGTTTAATTTCAGTACTTCTTGTGGTGAGCTAAATTTTCTTGAACCGGTGCAACCGAGTATCCTTGTTTCAGTGTCACAGGTTGCAAAAGAAGAAACAGCAGAGAAAGAACCAGAGCAATCAACACAAGGAGAAGAGTTAGAACAGCACAAAAACTTGCAGTCTGAAACAGCTCATGAATCCTGGTATTACGACTTGCAAGAGCACTGTAAGGAGTTTAATATGCTTGCTTATGTGCATGAAATGTTTGTTAAATTGAGTACTAAAGACATAAAACGCTTTGGTCTTGACAAAGTAAAAGATTTTTGTGTTTCAAATTCTGTTTTTGATAACATGGTTAAATCTTTTAAAGAACTGGAACCAGAAAACCTCTTTGATCAAAAACATTTTAAAAATAATAATAACAACATTTCTGGTCATGTTTTGAGTCTTGATCAGTTTCTGAAACATAGCAAAAGCTTTGATCACTTTGAAAAGGTTTTAGAGCTTGAGTTGAAACAAACTGATTTCTGTTTTAGAAAACCTTGTGATTCATTTGCTAGAACTGAAGAGAAGAGTATTGTTGTGAATTTTCCTAGGCATTATTTGATCACTAATGATTATCTTGCATCTACATATGTCTTGAAAGAACCTAAGAAGCTGCATGAACCGAAATTGCATCATGCTTGTGTTAGGTTTGAAATTTTGAAATCTGCAAAAATCTCTGAGCTTGAGATTGATTGTTTGTGTCCTGAAAATGTTTATAAACGTGTGAGATTGCTATTTGATGATATCTTAGTGTATAACACGTTCTTTGATAAACTCATTGCACTTCTGAAACTTGAGATAAATGGTTCTAGATGTATTGTTTTGTGCCTTGTTAACATTCTGGTCTACAATACTTTCTTTGACATGATAACCGATTTGAGTTGTCCAAAAGAATCTGAGAAAGGTACAGGTGAAAATAGGGGCTATAAAGATCAGAGAATCAATGATGAATCCTTGGCTAAGTTGGAGACACAACAAGCAAACCTTGAAAGCTGTCTAGCCGCCAGTCTTGACATAGGAGCAGTCCGAGGAACATATCTCAACAACCACAAGGAATTATTTAACAAACTCGAATTCTATGGAAACTTTACTCATCAGGGTCTCACGTCAAATTGGAATCATGTCCAAAGCTTTTCAGGTGAAAGAGTTAGGAGTCCTACACCTAGGATGATCTTCTGTGTGCTTTGTTTGAATTTTTCTGAGTTCAAAACATCTCAATCCTATCTATGGAGACCAGGTGAGCAGGCTAAGGTAAGGGATCATGTTTTCAAGAGTTCTTTTATCTATTACACAGATACGATGCACTTGTTTCTGTGAAAAGAGCCATGTGCAGATTACGATGAAGCTTGGAAGCATACAAGGAGAAAGGACAAGCATGTGGAAGACAAGCGGTTCAAGCCACCTGATTTGGATAAGGATATGCACCAAGACGTCACTGGCTTAATCCTCATCAAAGAAGCACCACCAGATGCAGCACACAAGCCAAAACCGAACAAAAACGAATTTGGGATAAGATTATTACTCTGATAAAATTTCATGTGCTAACTTGCTTTGTTTCCATGTATCAGGTTTGAGTAATGAATCAGGAACTAAATGGATCAATTCCTTATAAATATCCAAACCAGTCAGCAACAATGTCAATCAAAGAGGCTTGCAAGGTAAGTGTAATCTGATTCTAAACTTTGATGTTACTGACTTGGTCCCCTCTATTGCAGGTAAAGCAGATTTGAGGACAAATCTTTTTGAAGAAGGAGGGGATGATGTGATCAAGGACCAGCTTACCAAAGAGGGTAAAGAGATCTTAGACAAGCCCCATGATTCCACAATGCACCAGCAGCCTGGTGATGATGCTTTGACCATTCTAGAAGGTCCCATGACCCGTTCCAGAGCCAAGAAACTCAAGGAGACTGTTGTAGAATTACTCACTTCACATCCACAACAAGAAGAAAGTCTTGGACAAGGTTTGATAGTCCGAGATATCTTGATCACCATTCAAGCTATCTCTACATCAAGATGAGCTAGTGTTTAGGCAAGACATTTGGTTTTGTCCCACGAGGTTTTCCGGAGGAAGGTTTTTAACGAGGCCATGACTTGTCTTACAAATCACCTAGGCCCTATCTAGACCCAAGACTACTAGAAGACTACCATTTTATCTTATGTTATTTTTAAGACTATAGTTTTATGTTATATTTCCGAAACCCTAGAGCTTGTTCTTTGGTTTCTTTATTTTAAGGGTTTTCGCAAACCCTATTGTACTCAAGCAGTCTTTTCTCAAAAACCCTATTTCTCTCTCTCTCTCTCTCTCTCTCTAGTTGAGAAGTTGAGGTTCTTCTGGTGTGTAATATCCAGAGCTTTAAGGGTGTCTATCTTGGTGTGTCATATCCGAGCTAGTCATCTAGGAGTATCAAGAGTTCTCTCATCCCTCTTGTGTCACCATTCAATCCACAAACCTTGAAGAACTTGAGTCTCTGATTCGTTCCTGCAAGGATCTATCGTCCCATCAACCAAAGAAGCATCCTAGGCGTGTGTCATGCTTGGCATCAAGAGTATTCAAGAGTACATACCTTCGTGATAGTGCATCAGCAACTATGTTTTCTTTACCTTGTTTATAATTGATGACATAGGGAAAAGTCTCAATGAACTCCACCCACCTTGCGTGTCTCTTGCTGAGCTTGCTTTGTCCTTTTAGATACTTGAGGGACTCATGATCCGTGTGGATCACAAACTCTTTGGGCCAGAGGTAATGCTGCCATGTTTGCAAAGCTCTGACTAATTCATACAACTCTTTGTCATAGGTGGAATAGTTGAGAGTTGCTCCTCCAAGTTTTTCACTAAAGTAAGCAATAGGTCTCCTTTCCTGCATTAAGACAGCACCAATACCAATTCCTGAAGCATCACATTCTATTTCAAAAGTTTTGGTAAAGTCAGGAAGTATAAGAAGAGGTGATTGAGTAAGCTTCTCTTTAACCATTTGAAAGCCTTCTCTTGTGCTTCTCCCCACTTGAATCCGACATCCTTCTTTTTTACTTCAGTTAAGGGGGCTGCTATGGTGCTAAAATCCTTGACAAAACGCCTATAAAAGCCAGCAAGTCCATGGAAACTCCTTACTTCACCTATTGTCTTAGGACTCGGCCATACTTGAATTGCTTTCACCTTTTCTTGGTCGACCTTTATGAAATCTTTAGAGAATAAGAGAATATAGGTGTTTGTTTACACAGAATCAAAGAGAAACTAAGAGAATAGACAGATTAAGAACAGATTTGTGTGGAAAGCCATTTCGGCTAAGTGAGAAAATAAAGAAGAGAACTGATTGATTCTTAATGATACTCGACGAGATTAATATATAGAGGAGCTACAAGGGTTTTCAGAAAAGCAAGGAAGAGCAATATGTGGACAGAAGAGACTAGGTGCGCTTATATCAAACGGTCGACCAAGGAGAGCCACAAGAAGAGCATCAGCATCTTTGGGAAGATGCTGATCACTGTCCAGCCTGTCCGTGCCTTATCCACACTGCTTTTTACCCGATAGATCAAGTGAAGGCACGGTAAGCGTCCCTGTTACTTCCTGTTTTACCCGGATGCAGTTTTACCTTTGGTTGAGTGTTTTGGTTCGACCATGATCTGTACGGCATGTACGGCCTGTACAGCCTGTAGGGCCTGTACGGACATGGTCGACACAAAACCTCCCCAATCCTTTCTCTTCTCCTCATTCCTCTTAACCCAATACTCCTCCATTATTTTAATTTCTCAGCATACCTCAACTCAACACGCCCCCTCAAGCTTGACCATGTGGAACAAGTCGAGCTTGGGAGGCTATTAGGTCTTCCTCATTAAAAACCTCACCAAGGAAAACCCTTTTGGGATAAAACCTTGATGAGGGAAAAAGAGTAAAGACCCCATAGCAGGGGATTAGCTAAGTTGGGTTAGATCAATGAGTCCCAACCGGCCATGGATGGACTCCATTGTCTTTTGTCTAGCTGCCTTAGTGAATACATCAACAAGCTGGTGCTCACTTCTGGTGTAGCAAGGTAAGATTACGCCTAACCCAATCATCTGCCTCACCTTGTGGCAATCAACCTCAATGTGCTTGGTCCTCTCGTGGAATACCGAGTTGGTGGCTATGTGGATGGCTGCTTGGTTGTCACAATGCATTTTCATTGGAGTGGACTGCTCAATACCAAGGTGCTTCAGGATGCCTTTAATCCAGACAAGCTCATTTGTCAACTTCAGCATTGCTCTATACTTGGCTTCAGCACTAGAGCAAGACACCACCTTTTGCTTCTTGTTCTTCCATGTAATTAGGTTCCCTCCAATGAATGTTCAGTAGCCCGTAGTGGACTTCCTATCTGCTCTATCACCAGCCCAATCCGCATCACAGTAACCAACCACTTCAGTGTTGTTGTTGCATCCCATCCATATTCCTTGGCCAGGTGAACTATTCAGATAACTTAGGATCCGTTCCACCATGTTCCAGTGGTGCTCCTTTCGGATTTGCATGTGTTGGCTCACCTGGTTCACAGCAAAACAAATATAAGGACATGTGATGGTTAAGTATATTAGCTTACCCATTAGCTTCCTGTAAAGCTTGGCATCATGAAATGGTTTGCTATCCTCCATCTCCCCCTCACGAGGAACCTTACACCCATCCTCCATGGGCATCCTTGCTGTCTTCCCTCCAAGTTTACCTGCATCTTTCAAAAGATAAAGAGTATACTTCCTTTGGGACATGAACAACCCTTCCTTGGATCTACAAATCTCAATTCCAAGGAAGTACTTCATTTCTCCCAAGTCTTTAATCTCAAAAACAGATTAAAGATAATCCTTAGTATTCTTAATACCTTCCTTGTCACTCCCAGTTATGATGATATCATCAACATAGACTAGGAGAATAATGATACCTGAAGTAGAGGCAAGGGTGAATAAGATGTGATCAAGCTCGGATTTGATGAAGCCTCGGCCATTCAGGGTAGTGCTCAACTTGTGGTACTAGGCTCTTGGAGACTACTTCAACCCATAGATAGCCTTTCTTAACCTCAGAACATTCCCTGGTTTACTAGACTCTCAAGACCCGGAGGAGGATACATATACACTCCTTCTTCCAATTCTCCTTGCAAGAAGGCCTTCTTCACATCCATTTACCATAGGTTCCATCCCAAGTTGGTTGCAATGGAGAGGACAATCCGAATAGTATGGAGCTTTGCCACAAAAGAAAAGGTGTCAACATAATCCTCTCCATAGGTTTGGGTGAAACCCCTTGCAACAAGTCTGGTTTTCTTCCTTTCTATCTTCCCGTTTGGTAGGTATTTGATGGTAAAGACCCGTCTACTAGTAACAGCCTTCTTTCCTTTTGGAAGCTCACCCTCATACCAAGTCTCATTCTTTATCATAGCACCTGCTTCATCATCTACAGATTTCTTCCATTCTTTATCCTCCATAGCTTCCTCATACGATCTTGGAACTTGACTTTCATCCAGACTGATGATGAAGGCACAATGCTCCTTAGGAAACTCGGCAAAAGTACATACAGCTTGACTAGGATGAGCAACGGTTTGAGCATTGTAGTATACCTTGGTATTTACCCAATTAGATAGATGTCTTCTTACTCTAGTACTTCTCCTTAATGGGACTTGTACCTCCTCAACAGCTTCCTCATGCTCCTCTTGACCTTCTGGTTCAAGCACCTCATTTGCTTCCTCATGTTCCATCACCCCTTGATCAGGACTTGGAGCATTTAATTCTTCTATACCATCTTCCTCTGATTCATCTCCCCCTCATGATCAAGGTGGGATGGTTCTTCAGCTTCATGTGGTTTAGGCACCCTTTGCTGATCCTGGGTCAGATTGATCCCAAGTCCTTCCATGATCATCCTAAGGCTCGCAGCCTTATCAGATGGTTGAGCTTGATCCTTAAGATCTTCCCAGCTCTTTTCTTCATAGTATCCCCTTGACTCTAAGAACTTGACATCCCTAGCTCTTGAACTGGTAGCTTTGTCCTTTCCTTTATCTTTCCCAAAGATGGCACTTGGATTTGTTTCTTCTTTAGAATATATGGCTTATTCTCCTTAGTGTAGGCTGGTTTCTCCTCTTTAGATGTTAGATACCTTGAGGCTCCATAGTTGGAACAAGAGTGTCCCTTCCTCTTGAGCTGTTGTTCCACAAGGATAGCTTTGTTCAACATCTCTTCTAGCTCAACATAGTGTTGCATCTCAACATTGTCTTGGATCTCTCGGTTGAGTCCTCCTAGAAGCCGAGACATAGTGGCTTCTCTATCTTCAGAAATTTGCTCTTAACATCAGTAGCTCCATCTCTTGAAAGTACTCTGCTATGGTCCTTGATCCTTGAGTGAGCTTCCTTAGTTTCTGATGTAAATCACGGTGATAATGACTTGGAACAAACCTTTTGCGCATGATGGATTTCATTTCTTGCCATGATTCAATTGGATACTCCTGGTTTCTTCTCCTAGTGGTTACCATCTGATCCCACCAGCTCAAACCATAATCATAGACTCAGTGGCTGCTATTTGGATCTTTTGAGCTTGAGTATACTGCTGACAATCAAAGACCTGGTCGATCTTCTTCTCCCATTCCAAATAAGCATCCGGATCAGCCTTGCCATGGAAAGGGGGTATCTTCAGTTTTAATCCAGCAAGTTCATCCTTTTGATGTCTCCTACCATCATGATCACGCCTCTGCCTTCTTCTACTATCTCTAGAGGCAGAACTATGATAGCGTTCATAGTAGTTATCAGTCTCTTGAGAACCAGCATGTTCTTGACGTGTTGGGTTTTCCCTTTCCCTTCTTGGCTCATTGTTATTGCTTTGACCAGTAGCTTGAATGATCTCTTGCATGAGTTCATCTTGCAACTCTTTTATGTTAGCCTTCATCAAGTCTCCCATGGTTCAGATCATAGATTGATTGAGTTGATTGGTCATGGCTTCCATCAACAGCTTGTTCTGCCTCATCAGTGCGGCCTCCTCATCTGATTCGTTCCCCATTGTTTCCTGGAACAAATCAAACACTCAACCAGTAAAGAGTTCAAATCAAACGAGAAAAGGAAACAACTTTATTTGAACAAATTTTCGAAATAAGAAACTTGATCAGCAAGGAATAGGATTCAAATCGATCACACCAAAAGATATGAGTAAACAAAGATCAGAAACAATCAAAGACACAATCGACTAAGATCTAATACAATTAGATGATCAATGAATCAAAAGAGCAGATCAAACACACACGAGAGTTTCAATTTTCGGATAACAAAACTTGTAACGTAAACTGCAAGTATTCGAAGAGATTTTCAAAGATTCATGATTAAAACTTGTAAATCAATCAACTTTCCACAAAGTAATCAGAGATCTATTGATTTAGAAAAAGAATAGAGAAGGATCAATCGCTTTTCAGAACAAAGAACAATGATCAATCACAACAGAGAGTAGATGAACCGATCACAGATTGAATCGATGAACACACTTTTTAGATCTATCAGTTTTATCAATCAAACGATCAGATTTATCAATAGAACTCACAAGGATGAATAGATCAATCGATAAACACAAGAACTAGATCAGATCACTCGTTATAACCAACACAAGACACAAATCGATTCTGAAAAGATCAGATCGAAAACAAAAAGGATAACGAGAATTCCCCTTCCAGTTGCCCTGATACCACTTAACACGTTCCTAGGATGCTTCTCTGGATTGTTTGGGATAGATCCTTGTGCAAACGAATCAAAGACTCAAGTTTACCAAAGTTTGTGGATCGATTGGTGACACAAAGAGGTGTGGATGATCTCCTTGATACTCCTAGGCACTAAATCGGATATGACATACCAAACTAAAACCCTTATTCCCCAGATATGACTCATCAGCAAGCTCTTGCACTCGACAAAGATAAGAGAAAGAGAGAATACAAAAGGTTAAGGATAAAAGACTGCGTGCCTTAGAATGAGGTTTGCAAGAGTTTAAATAGAAACCAAGGAACATGCTCCTTTAGGTTTGGAGTGTTGACATGAAGAATAAATAATCTGGAAATAAATAAGACAAGAAGAAGAATGTACTCGGATTGATGGTTGAAGAAGTGCTTGGTTTCCGTACAGTTTATGAGTCTAGACCTAACCTAGCTTGGAAGGCAAGTAGCCGGATGGGAACTTGTCAAGTATATTGTCTAAGTAACCAGAAGCACTCAGAAAGTAACCAGAAGCACTCAGGAAGTCTCTGGAAGGGTTGAGTGGAGCAGGGATCCGTTGGGGATGAGGACAAGGCAAGAGATCACATGCAAGGTTTAAGAAGAGAGAGAGAGTAGACCAGTCACTTTCACTCTGCTGAATGAGCCCTTTTTGTCTTCTTCACCAGACTTAGTTTATTATTTTCTCACTTGTCTCTTTGTAATCTGTTTCCCTATTTATGGGACTTATCCTAGAATTAATCAAAGCAAGGAAAAACACTTTACTCTCTCTTTATTCTCTGCCTACACGAAACCTCTCTTCTCTCTCTTGTTCTTCAGTTTGTTCATCATGTTCTTCCATTAAAATCTCTCTGAATCTCTAAACTTACATGGTATCATAGCAATAAAAGCTCTTGAAACCTTATTCTCCCTATTCTCTTTCATTTCTTCCACAAACTAACTTTGTTTCATCTATTCCTCTGTTGCATACTCTGTTTCATACTCTGTTTCATACTCTGTTTCATACTTTGTTTCATTACCCTGTTTCATCACTCAGTTCATTTCAAAATTCTTGAAACACTCTATAACCTGCTGGAAAAGAGAGATTCAAGATGGAGAACTCAAAACTTGTGGCTATTCCCGTGACCTTAACTGGTGTTAACTATCTGTTTTGGTCTAGACTAGCAAAGACAGCACTTGGAGGTAGGGGCTTATGGGAACATGTTTCTGTTGGAGAAGCCCAAACAAAAACCGTCCAAGACAAAGATGATGTGGAGATGGTGGTGACTGTTGATGGCAAATGGGGTCAGGAGGACTTCATGGTGATGTCCATTATTCAAAACAGTCTGGAACCAACTATCTTGGAAGCTTACTCTTACTGTGAGAACTCCAAAAAGTTGTGGGATACACTGCAAAAGGTGTATGTCAACATTTCAAACCTAAGTAGTCTGTGAAGTCAAGAAGTCTATCAACTCAATTCACCAGGAGAGCATGGATTTCAATCAACACTTTGGCAAGTTCAGAGCATTGTGGGCTGAGTTAGAAATTCAGAGAACAAGCACCCTAGATCCAAACGTTCTTAATGATAGGAGAGAGCAAGACAAGGTCTTTTCTTTGCTTCTTACTCTAAACCCAGGGTACAATGATCTCATCAAACACATGCTCCGGGCTAAGAAGCTACCAACACTAGAAGAAGTTTGTGCTCAAATCCAGAAGGAGCAAGGCTCAGTAGGTCTCTTTGGAGGAAAAGGCGACTTGGTCTAAGCAAACCAAGCTGAAGGAGTTGCAAACAAAGGTTACTTTAAGGCTAAAGACAAGAAGGTGTGGATTTGTGACCATTGCAAGAAGAAGAGTCATGGGAAGGACAAGTGCTGGCTTCTCCATCCTCACCTCAAGCCTCAGAAGTTCAGGGCTCCTTACAATGATGCAAGAGGGAACTTCTCTGGTGATATGGGCGAGCCATCTGCTCCAGGAACCATGCACTCCTCCAATGGACTTGGACCTCGTGAGGGAAAGGCCTTAGCATCCAATATCTGCTCAACCTTGAGGACAACTCAAGATGAAGTCATCAAGCACTCTGACATTGAGGCTCTCATCAAAATCCTCAAGGACAACTATGGTAACACACTTGGTACCTCTTTACATGCTTCAAAATAGTGGTATCTCCTTGAATGCCTTAGCTGGTTCTGAATTTACAAAACCTTTAGTTATAGATTCAGGAGCTAGTCACCACATGATTAGTGATCTAAACTTGATTAAAAATAATGTTCCTGCCTTAGGAAATGTTATGATAGCAAATGGAGAAAGAGTTCCAATTAAAGGGATAGATGATCTTAGGTTATTTGAAAAAGATTCTAAAGCATTTTACATGCCTACTTTCACATCCAATCTGTTATCAGTTAAGAGAGCAACAAATGACTTGAATTGCAAGGTTACCTTCAATCCTAATGATGTCTATTTTCAGGATATTGAAACTAGTAGGTTTCTTGGCAAAGGTGTGACCAAAGGAGACTTGTACTTGCTTGAAGACACCAAGCTTGCAACCGATTTATCTTGTGCTTTAAATTCAAGTTTTAATTTCCCTAAAGATGTAATCTGGTATGCTAGATTAGCACATCCCCATTCTCGTGCCTTGAACATCATGCTTCCTAGTATTTCTTTTAAAAGTGATTGTGAGGCTAGTATCTTACGCAAGCATTGGAAAAATGTGTTCCCTAGATCAAGTATTATCTATGAAAATTGCTTTGACCTTATTCACTCTGATGTTTAGACTGCTCCATGTTCATCTAGAGAACATCATAGATACTTTGTGACATTCATAGATGAAAAGTCTAAATACACATGGGTCACACTGCTGCAATCAAAAGATAGGGTCTTAGAAGCTTTTATAAATTTTCAGAGTTATGTGTCTAACCATTTCAATGCCAAGATAAAAGTTTTTAGATCAGATAATGGAGGGGAATACACAAGCAATGCATTTAAACAACACTTAGCAAAGCATGGGGTGATCCATCAAACCAGCTGCCCATACACACCTCAACGGAATGGTGTAGCTGAGAGAAAGAATAGACACCTCATGGAGGTTGCCAGGAGCATGATGTTCCATATGAGTGTACCCAAAAGATTTTGGGGAGATGCAGTATTGACAGCCTGCTATTTTATTAACCGAATTCCCACCAGAATTCTACAGGTTCACTCTCCATTTGAGATACTCAACAAAACCAGACCATCTATAGATCATATGCGTGTGTTTGGGTGTCTTTGTTTTGTTTTGATACCAGAAGAGCAAAGGAACAAGCTAGAGGTTAAGAGTACAAGGGCAATGTTCATTGGGTACTCCCCAAACCAAAAAGGGTACAAGTGCTATTCACCAGAGACTAGGAGAGTCATGGTGTCTAGGGATGTGAAGTTTGTAGAATCAAGAGGGTATTATAATGACAAAAGTTGGGATGAGCTGGAAAACCTATCCCAATCAGCCTCTGATAGAGCAAGCAATCTTAGGCATGTAATGGAAAGTCTTGGGGTCAGTATGCCTGAGGCAAGGGTGGAAACTGAACCAAAGGATACCAGGAGGGACCCAACACCACCTACTGAAACCGAGTCAAGTATTGATGAGTTTGGAGTTCCTCACCTTGATCATGAGGGGGGCAATGACAATCAGGCTGAGCCACAACAGGATACCTCACCAACAACTCATGATCAAGCTGAGCAACAAGAACAAGAGGGTTCAGTGTTAAATGAAACTCAGTCTTCATATGATGTGGAGGAAGAACAACCACCACTAAGGAGGAGTACCAGAATCAAACAACCAGCTTCTAACTGGATCAACACAAGGGTGTACTTTAATTCCCAGGCAGTAGAACAGCCTATCCAAGCTGTATGTTCCCTAGCTCAGTATCCTTAGGAACATGTTGTGTTCATTGGAGAAATGGACCAGGAATACATTCCAAGGTCTTATGAGGAAGCTATGGAGCATAATGAGTGGAGAGAATCAGTTGGAAGTGAAACAAATGCAATGATTGTCGATGATACCTGGTATGAAGTGGAGCTTCCCAAAGGCAAGGAAGCTGTAACAAGTCGTTGGATCTTCACAATCAAGTACAATGCGGATGGTACAGTGGAGAGGCGCAAAACAAGACTAGTAACAAGGGGATTCACTAAGATCTATGGGGAAGACTACCTTGATACTTTTGCACCATTCGCCAAACTACACACCGTAAGGATCATCCTATCTTTGGCAGTTAACTTGGAGTGGGATCTATGGCAAATTGATGTTAAAAATTCTTTCCTACAAGGAGAACTTGAAGATGAAGTCTATATGAGACCACCCCCTGGTCTAGAACATCTTGTCAAGCCTGGAAATGTTCTCAGATTGAAAAAAGCCATCTATGGCTTAAAACAATCACCAAGGGCCTGGTATCACAAGCTCAGCACCACCCTAAATGAAAGAGGTTTTGTAAAATCTGAAGCTGATCACACACTCTTCACTCTCACCAGCCAACAAGGAATTGTAGTGATCCTTGTATATGTGGATGATATCATCATCACTGGTAGTGACAAGGAAGGTATTCTCTTAACTAAATCCTTTCTTAAATCCTCATCTGATATCAAAGACTTGGGTGAGTTAAAGTACTTTCTAGGGATTGAGATATGTCGATCTAAAGATGGACTGTTTCTATCCCAAAGGAAGTACACACTTGATTTTTTAAATGAGGAAGGTAATCTAGGTGGAAGAGCAGCCAAGACTCCACTAGAAGATGGCTATAAGGTGATGCGTGAGGGGGAGATTGAAGACAAGCCCTATTGATACACTAAAAATTGGATCTTGCTACTGTCAAGTTAACAGTTGTAGTTGTAGTACTTGAGATTCAATTCCAGAGGACCGTTTACACTATATCTTATGAGTCTTAATTTCTTAGCTAAAACTTTCAGAATTAACAGAGAACAAGGTAAAAATAGCAGAGATCAAAGTACGGTTTGAGCTGTTTTGATTTGGTGAAAAGCTAGCTTAGGGTGATTAAACGGGTGTTACATATCATCAAGCCACACAATTATTCAAGTTCGAATTAAAGAAAAGCCTAGAACATAGATCAATGGCTAGAACAGCCCACTGTCGTGGTGCTTGTTCCTTTCAGAGAACAGCCCCGGAGACTAAGTTGTTGCTTGTTCCGAGTTATGTCTATGAACAGTAACGATCAGGCCTACTCAGTTCATATTACACCCTAATATCTACTTTCGCTGATTAGGGATATAATACTTATTCTAAAAAGTTCAGGCAATCTATAACACGGCTAATGAATAGATGAAACCCTAGATCTAACAAAAAGTGATCAGATTCATGCTAGCATTAAGTTAAGTTTAGAATAAAGGCTATCAATGAACATACAGCTTATTTGTGTGTAGCTTAATAAATCCAACACCCTAACACCCAAAACTAACAAGATCGACTACTCAGAAATCATGGCAATAAACACAGTAAGAAATACTGAATAATACTCCATAAATCGAAATCAAATACTAAAAATAGGGTTCAAAAAATCTTCTCTAATTGCGAGAACGAGGTGAAGATTCCTTTCTCCGTTACAAAGTATTGAATCCAACGAGTTTTTACTGAAAAATATGAAAGAAAATTGAGCTGAAAGAGTTTGTCTATGATAATGGTCATGCCTCTCCTTTATAGGGTTTTTGTGGCGGCTGGAAGGAGGGGGAAATAAAATTAGGGTAAGTCCCAAGAGAATCTGCAGTTTCCTAAAATATCTTCGCGGGGATCAAAGCTCTGCTTGATCTCTGGGGTTGTTCTCCGGGACATAATTCAAATTTCTCCTTTTTCTTCACGTTTCCCTCCAAAGTTCCACAACCTCTTTTGTACCTGAAATGTCTCGAATAGAGCTGTAAGTACCCTACAATTGCATGAGAAAAATCAATAAATCACAACCAAAGTATGTTAAAAACACACTATATCAAATTCCCCCAGACTTAGATCTTTGTTTGTCCTCAAACATTTTCAAACATTAGAACAGGTTAGACATGACTCAAGGTGTGGGAACTCTCCTATTCTCAATAACCATTCTTTAACCACAAATCTCTGAACCATACAAGCTGCAACTAGGACCGCACACCCTTACCAGAACACCCCTGACTGCTGTTCAAAATCGGCTCCATACTCTGTGTATCGAACCTGCAATGTCACATCTTTCTAACAAAACTCCTTATATTCAAATTAAGAGTGACATGAGCATATCTTATCACAACACTAGACAGGGTAGACGACACTAGGTATTAACAGGCTTTTTCTGTTTGTGGGGCTGCAAGTTTCAGTGGTTACCATTTTCTGTAGAGGAATGTAGGGGATCACACAAAACTGTAAGAGAGGATGGATCCATTGATCTCCGCAGCCTAACTCGTTTTACTTGTTCTCCCCACCTTGATTTCTCAAACTTGTTCCCCGCCGAAATGTTTTCCCAATCAGAGACACTGTTTCTTCCTCTCTCAATCACCAATGAGAATTTAAATAGATAACGTTTTTTTTTGTTTGTTTTTTTTATTGATGATGATGAGAGAGGGTATTTACATATATGTTTGGTGCCTCTGATTGTTCTGATGCCCTTCTTTGATTTTCTAGATCTCCTTGCTCCTTACTTCAGATAACAGTCGGATGATCTTTCTAATTAGCTTGTTCTCATCGACTGCATTGTTCTCTTCACCCTCGATCTTTCTGCCTTGTTCTCTTCACCCTTGATCAGTGGTTCAATGCAGCAATAACGAGTTAAGGCTGCGTTGATCCTTTCCTCTCCTACCCTTTTGCATAATTCTACACATACGAGAATTAGAATAACAAAATGCATGAAGGTGGAATAAAGGTTATGGGTTTTAGGGTGGTAACCAGCTAAAAATGAGCCAGCCACTCAGGAACAGCAAGATGGATGAAAGGATAAGGAGTCCTGAGTGTGATCTCGTTTCCCTGCTCTAGTGCTGATCATTCTAAGCATTTCAGTCAAAATTAGGCTCAAGTTAGATGGAGTTAAGTTATACAGGTGTACCATTACAAGCAGAGGGCTTCTGGAGAACAAAGTGATGATGTCAGGGTGTTCCAGGTCCAAGTGTAGGTCTTTCGTCACTGATAAGGTCACTGGATAAGATAACTTAAAGCACATGGTGGTTAAAAATAGAGTCCTAGTTCCCACAAAGTTGGACTGACTCAATAAATCACAACAAACTTGATAAGTGCCTCCCCCAGACTTGCTTCACACCGTCTCTGGTGTGAAATCGAATCAAGGAAGGAAACCTTTTTATTTTTTTCGAGTTACTTACCTGGCAGGGAACAACCTCAGAGAACAGGGTGACCTTGTTCTCTGAGTTGCCTTGTTCTCCGAGTTGCCTTGTTCTCCAAAAGTGGTAACTCGGGTTTTTCTTGTTTAATCTTGAACTAATAGAAGCAAAAACAAAAAAACAGAAATAATGAAAACCTAAATTATATACACACTTACCAGTGGGTTTCCTCCCACCAAGCGCTTAGTTTAAGTCATTAGCTTGACTTGGTGATAGGGTTCAGTCAGGTTGAGCACAAGTGCTTGTTCCAAAACAAGCTCCACAATCAGACATATTCAGCTTCAAAACTCTACTCAACAACCCTTTTACAGCGGCTTCCCCTTTCTCTTTCAGCTCATGTGTGAGAAGTACTCTGACTTTAGAGAATGGTTTAGATGAGCCTTTGAACTCTACCTCATACTCAATGGAGTTCTCATCACACATGCGAGGGGTCAAGGTCATTGTAGGGTCACCCTTGACCATTTTCTTCTGGACCTTTTCTTTCACCTTTGCATACCCACTGAGTTTCTTGGTATCAGTGTGAGGATCTCCATCCAGGACCAGCCGGCTCTCACCTTTATAGCTAAGCTCCCTTTTAGGATCAACCTTCATCTTATCTCCATTAACCAATGAGATGCAAGAGGCGTGCAACGTAGGGAATCTAGGAGGAACAACCTTATAGAAAACCTTCTTGTTGATGTTGGAGAATGATACCTTCTTATTAGGCATATCGATGATGGCTCCCACTGTAGCCATAAATGGTCTCCCAAGGATCAAGGGCATCTCATAGTCCTTGCTCATCTCAATAACCTGAAATTCAGTATGCATAATACAATCCCCAACCTTGACAGGAATGTTGCGAATTGTACCATAAGGGACTGCTCTGGAAGAGTTTGCAAAAGCAAGAGTCATCTGAGAAGGCTCAACATCAACATTACCCAGCTTGTTTGCAATCGCCTTTGACACAAGATTCACACTAGACCCAGAGTCACAAAGAGCTCCCTTGAATTCAACTCTTGCGATGGAACATGGGAAAACAAACTTTCCAGGATCATCAAGCTTAGGCAATACCTTGGGTTCTGGTCTCAACGCTTCGATAAAGAGTGCTTCAATTTCCTCTTTAGTCTCTCTACAGTTTCTGAAGAACATATGCAATGGACGAATCTCCCAAGCATGTTCAAATGAGATATTTTTAGGAAGCCTTCTCACCATCTTCTTAAACCCAGCCAGCTGCTCTGCACTAATGGGATCCATCAGATGTTTAGGTGGAATTGGATAGGGAACCTTAGGAACATAAACTCGAGATGGTGGAGTCTCAACAGATTCACTTTGAGCAGTCGCTTCAGAGCAAATAGGGTGCATTGTTCCCTCTTCTGCGCTCAAAGCAGTTTCAGCAAACAACTGCTCTGTTGCTTTACAATGCTCAACCCTAGGATTTTTATCTGTTTTTCCAGGCAGCGTCCCTTGCTGCCTCTTGACACTCTCAACTGTTTGAGCGAGCTTTACATCGATCTGCCTCATATGTCTGCTCACAGTGTCATACTTAGTATTCAGCTCAGTGAACATGTTGTCCATCCTGTTGTTGATCTCTGTGGTAGCCTTGTTCAACGCCTTGACCTGAATTTGTTGACTCTGGAGCAGCTGATGCATCATGTTCCCTAAGACCTTGAGCTCGTCCTGCTGTCCGCTTGATGCTGCTTGAGCAGTTTGCTGATTGTTCTGCTGGTTCTGCTGGTTCTGCTGGTTCTGGTGTTGATCCTGGTTCTGGAAACGGTTTTGGGACTGACCAAAGACGAAGGTCTTTCCCTGAAAATTCTGTGGAAACCCTCTTTGCTGAGCAGCACCTTGAGCTTGATTGCTCTGGGCTTGATCCCCATGGTTCTCTACGTTGTTGCTCCGGTAAGAGAACAGGTTGGGATTGTTCCCGTTGTTTGAGCTCTGGTAGTAGTTCCTATTCTGAACATACCCTTGACCGTTGATGTAGAACACTTCCTGGTGATCATCTCCTTTCTGTTCATCTTTTGCGGCCTGGTCCTTAGCTATCTGCTCAAGTGTAGCTTCCTCCATGTACAAGACTTGACATTTGTTGCTCTTGAGGACCAGATCAACCTTGGCAATGAGTTCATCTTTCCATTGAGCATCAATGCTGTTGACTTCTTTCGAGCGATCAGTCTCTGGGTTCTTGTTGGCTGAGCTAGAAGCCATGTTCTCTATCAGCTCAAACGCTCCTTCAGTAGTTTGAGTCATGAAATCTCCCTTACTCGCGGAGTTCAAGGCATTGCGGAACTCCCAATCCACACCATCATAGAAAATCCCTAGAATGTAGTCCTGATCAAACCCGTGATGAGGGCACTCTCTGAGCATGTCATTGAATCACTCCCATGCTTCATTAAAGGGTTCGTTGGAGTGCTGCTTGAAAGAGGAGATCTTGTTCCTGAGAGCAGCCGTTTTTGCCTTGGTGTAGAAGTGACTTAAGAAGGCAGCTCGAACCTGCTCCCATGTAGTGAGAGAACCAGTAGGTAGTGATTTCAACCACCTTGATGCCCTGTCGGCAAGAGAGAACGGGAACAACATACACTTGACAAAGTCAGGTGAAACCCCGTTTGAGCAAGTCATAGCGCATATCTCCTCAAAGGCTTCGATGTGTTCAATTGGTATTTCTGTCGGGACACCATGGAACATCTTCCTCTGCACCAGAGAGAGCATGGAGGCCTTGATCTCGAAATCCTGCTGAACACAGGGTGGAGGAATAATGGCTGAGCGAGAGGTTGGAAAGTTGCGAGGAAGATTCCGCTCTCCAATCCGAGTTGGTTGCTCCTGTTGTTGCTGCTGTTGAGCAGCCGCTTGTTGAGCTTGAAAGGCCTGTTGCATCTGCTGCATCTGCTGTTGCATCAGAGCCATTGCAGCAGTGAGATCATGCTCGTTGTTGTGATCGCCCATGTTGGCGTGAGTAGGTCTTGATTGAGTTCGGTTGTTCCTTTCTAATCTTGCGAGTTCTTGATTGCTGAGGGTGATTAATGGACTTGAGGGGTTGCTTCGAGTATTTCTACTTGACATACACCTGGAACATTACCTGAAACAAGAAAATAGAGCAATTTAGATGTTTTAGACAAAGTATAAAACCAAGAAATATAGGTAAAAGCTGGTCCCCGTCGCACCGGCGCCGAAACTTGATACACTAAAAATCAGATCTTGCTACTGTCAAGTTAACAGTTGTAGTTGTAGTACTTGAGATTCAATTCCAGAGGATCGTTTTACACTATATCTTATGAGTCTTAATTTCTTAGCTAAAACTTTCAGAATTAACAGAGAACAAAGTAAAAATAGCAGAGATCAAAGTACGATTTGAGTTGTTTTGATTTGGTGAAAATCTAGCTTAGGGTGATTAAACGGGTGTTAGATATCATCAAGCCATACAATTATTCAAGTTCGAATTAAGAACAAGCCTAGAACATAGATCAATGGCTGGAACAGCCCACTGTCGTGGTGCTTGTTCCTTTCAGAGAACAGCCCCGGAGACTAATATCTACTTTCGCTGATTAGGGATATAATACTTATTCTAAATAGTTCAGGCAATCTATAATACGGTTAATGAATAGATGAAACCCTAGATCTAACATAAAGTGATCAGATTCATGCTAGCATTTAGTTAAGTTTAGAATAAAGGCTATCAATGAACATACAACTTATTTGTGTGTAGCTTAATAAATCCAAAACCCTAACACCCTAAACTAACAAGATCGACTACTCAGCAATCATGGCAATAAACACAGTAAGAAATACTGAATAACACTCCATAAATCAAAATCAAATACTAAAAATTGGGTTCAAGAAATCTTCTCTAATCGCGAGAACAAGGTGAAGATTCCTTTCTCTCTTACAAAGTATTGAATCCAACGAGTTTTTACTGAAAAATATGAAAGAAAATTGAGCTGAAAGAGTCTGTCTGTGATAATGGTCATGCCTCTCCTTTATAGGCTTTTTGTGGCGGCTGGAAGGAGGGGGAAATAAAATTAGGGAAAATCCCAAGAGAATCTTCAGTTTCCTAAAATATCTTCGCGGGGATCAAGGCTCTGCTTGATCTCTGGGGTTGTTCTCCGGGAAAGAATTCAAATTTCTTCTTTTTCTTCATGTTTCCCTCCAAAGTTCCACAACCTCTTTTGTACCTGAAATGTCTTGAATATAGCTGTAAGTACCCTACAATTGCATGAGAAAGATCAATAAATCACAACCAGAGTATGTTAAAAACACACTATATCACCTATGAAGATGTTAAGCACTATAGGAGGACGGTTAGGAAACTCATCTATCTCACCATCACCAGACCAGATGTGTGCTTTGCAGTCAACCAAGTTAGCCAGCATATGCAAGCTCCCAAGGTTCACCATTGGAACATGGTGGAAAGGATTCTAAGGTATCTAAGAGAAGCACCAGGTCAAGGAGTTTGGATGGGTTGCAACAAGAGCACAGAGATAGTGGGATATTGTGATGCTGATTGGGCTGGAGATAGAGTGGACATGGGGTCAACAACATGCTATTGTACCTTTATTGGAGGCAATTTGGTAACCTGGAAGAGCAAGAAGCAGAAGGTGGTATCTTGCTCAAGTGCTGAAGCAGAATATAGAGCAATGAGGAAGCTCACTAGTGAGCTCATTTGGATCAGGAACCTGCTCATTGATTTGGGTGTGGAGACATCATCGCCAATCACAATGCATTGTGATAATCAAGCTGCAATACACATAGCATCCAACAATGTGTTTCATGAAAGAACCAAACACATTGAGGTTGATTATCATAAGGTGAGACAAGCTGTGGAGCAGAGGATCATCCTACCATGCTATACAAGAAGTGAAGACCAGCTAGCTGATATCTTCACCAAGGCTGCAAGTACTAAAGTCTGTGAGTTCATTCATCCAAAGCTTGGACTCATAGAGCTCACATGTCACTGATCTCTCCTCCATGGAGTGTTCTACTCTTTTTCCTTAGCTTGGTTTTTCTCCCAAATGGTTTTACCTAGCTAAGGTTTTAATGAGGGAATGCTTCAAGGCTTCCAAGCTTGACCAGTACATATGGTCAAGCTTGAGGGGGAGTGTTGACTTGAAGAATAAATAATCTGGAAATAAATAAGACAAGAAGAAGAATGTACTTGGATGGATGGTTGAAGAAGTGCTTGTTCTAATGAAACTTGGGAAACAAGTCTGTCCGTACAGTTTATGAGTATAGACCTAACCTAGCTTGGAAGGCAAGTAACCGGATGGGAACTTGTCAAGTATATTGTCTAAGTAACCAGAAGCACTCAGGAAGTCTCTGGAAGGGTTGAGTGGAGCAGGGATCCGTTGGGGATCAGGAAAAGGCAAGAGATCACATGCAAGGTTTAAGAAGAGAGAGAGAGTAGACGAGTCACTTTCACTCTCCTAGATGAGCCCTTTTTGTCTTCTTCACCAGCCTTAGTTTATTATTTTCTCACTTGTCTCTTTGTGATTTGATCATGGACCGGATCACTAAGGAGAACAAGGAGAGTCTAGATGAGTCAGATGATGCCACAATGCACTAGCAGCCTGGTGATGATGCTCTGACCATTCCAGAAGGTCCCACGACCCGTTCCAGGGTCAAGAAACTTAAGGAGACTGTTGTAGGATTACTCACTTCACATCCACAACAAGAAGAAAGTCTTGGACAAGGTTTGATCCGAGATGTCTTGAACACCATTCAAGCCATCTCTACATCAAGCTGAGTTAGTGTTTAGGCAAGACATTTGGTGTGTGCTCTTTTCCTTGCTTTTGGTTTTGACCCACGAGGTTTTCCGGAGGAAGGTTTTTAACGAGGCCACAACTTGTCTTAAAAATCACCTAGGCCTTATCTCGGCCCAAGACTAGCAGAAGTTATTTAATTTTAAGCTTATGTTATGTTTAAACTATAGTTTCCATATTATTATTTTCGAAACCCTAGAGAGCATGTTCTCTGGTTTCTTTTATTTAAGGGTTTTCCCTAACCCTGCTGTACTCAAGCAATCTAATATCATCGAGTTCTTTTTCTCTCTTGACAGCTCTCTCTCTCTAGAAAGTGTGTCGAGTGTTTCTCTGGTGTGTTGTATCCGGAGCTTTAAGGGTGTTTACTTGGTGTGTCATATCCGAGCTAATCATCTAGGAGTATCAAGAGTCCTCTCATCCCTCTTGTGTCACCATTCAATCCACAAACCCTGAAGAACTTGAGTCCCTTATTCGTTCTTGCAAGGATCTATCCTCCCAATCAACCAAAGAGCATCCTAGGGACGCATCAAGTGGTATCAGAGCAACTTTGGTTAGGGAAGTCTTCTTTCTTTCTTAAATTTTTCTGTTTCATCCGCAATAAACCTCTATCAACTTGAACAAGAAGAAGATCTAGGTTGTTTAGGTCTGCTCGAAAATAATAAAGTTTAGACAAGGTTTAAGAGAATTTCCTTTTTGGTTGATAGGCGGGAGCCCTAGATTTTTAGACCTAGCCGCATATCCTTTTTCCTTTTACCTTGCCGAGCAAGCTTAACTGTTGTGTTGATCTTTTTCCTTTTTGCTTCTCTTGTTTACCTAGAATCTTTTTACTGGTTATCTTTTTTTCCTTTGTGCAGGAAGCAATGGGGACCGAGTTTGAAGAAGAAGCTGAACTAGTCGTGAAAAACAAGCTACTCATGGAAGCCATGACTGCGCAATTAAATCAGTCTATGGTAGCAACCATGACCGAGATGATGAGGACCAGTCTTAATGAGCTCTGCAGAGAGTTCAGAGAAGAAGTAAGGAGAGCTACTGGTCAAGGTCCCAACCTAGAGACTAGGAGAGAAGAGAGACCTCATGCAACTCGACAAGAGCATGGTGGTTCTGAGGAAACTGACAACTACTATGAGCATATCAGTTCTTCCTCAAGACAAAGTCAAAGAAGACATAGGCGTGGACAAGAAGGAAGGACAAACCAGAGAGATGAGCTTGCTGGTTTGAAGATCAAAATACCCCCTTTCCATGGTAAAGCTGATCCGGATGCCTACCTTGAGTGGGAGAAGAAGATTGAGCTGGTCTTTCAGTGTAAGCAGTACACAAACCACAAGAAGATCTAGATAGCTGCTACTGAGTTCTATGACTATGCTCTAAGTTGGTGGGATCAGTACATCACTAACCGTAGAAGGAATGGAGAGGAACCAGTTGAGACTTGGACAGAGATGAAGTCTATCATACACAAGAGGTTTTTTCCGAGTCATTACCATAGAGACTTGCACCACAGACTCAGAAAGCTTACTCAAGGTTCAAGATCAGTGGAGGAGTATTACCAGGAAATGGAGTTGCTCATGCTAAGGGGTAGCATATCCGAGGATAGAGAAGCAACAATATCAGGGTTTCTGTGTGGTCTAAACCGAGAGATACAAGACAATGTTGAGATGCAACATTATGTGGAGTTAGAAGAAATGTTACACAAGGCTATTCTTGTGGAACAACAGCTCAAGAGGAAGGGACATTCACGAGCCAACTATGGATCCAACTGGTCACACAACACCAAGGAAAATAAGTCCACATATCCTAAGGAGTCTAAACCATATCAGAAAGATAACAAGTCCTATCCGAGGGGAGAAACCAAACCAAGCAGTACTCTTGACAAGGGCAAGGGCAAGGCTGAGGCTCTAGCTCCAGAGCTCGTGATGTCAAGTGTTTTAAGTGCCAAGGACGAGGTCATTATGCCAATGAATGTATCAACAAGAGAGTCATGATCGTACTGGAAGATGGTGAGTATGCCTTTGAAGATGAGATCACCGAGTCTGACCAAGAAGAAACTGAAGAAGAGCATGAAGAAGGACCAGTCCAGGGGAAGCTTTTAGTAGCAAGAAGGCTTCTAAACTTGCAAACCAAGACTGAGGAGCTAGAGCAACGTGAGAACCTATTCTATACCCGGTGCTTGGTCCAAGGGAAAGTATGCAGCCTCATAGTTGATGGAGTCAGTTGTGTGAATGCTGCTAGTGAGACAATGGTCGAAAAGTTGGGTTTGAAGGTTCAGAAGCACCCAAAACCTTACCGGCTACAATGGTTGAATGTAGAGGGCACCATGAAGGTTTCAAATCAAGTTCTCATTCCTTTAGCAATAGGGAGATATGAGGATGAAGTCTTGTGTGATGTGTTACCTATGGAAGCTGGTCACATACTTCTTGGGAGACCTTGGCAATCAGATCACCGAGTTATCCATGATGGCTTCACCAACAAGCACTCCTTTGAGTTCAAGGGTCGCAAGACTATCCTGGTTCCCTTGACACCTAAGGAAGTTCAGCAAGATCAGATTCAACTCCAAAAGAAGAAGGATATTGATCTCAAACCGGCTGGAACTAAGCAGCCAAACTTCTATGCAAACATGGGTGATATCAAAAGAACTCTCTACTCTAAGCAATCAGCTATCTTACTTATGTTTAAAGAAACTCTTTTGAACTTAACAGATTCTACACCGATGTATCCGAGTGAAATGGTTTCTCTTTTGCAGGAGTTGAAAGATGTATTTCCAGAGGACAATCCCATTGGGTTACCTCCTTTGCGTGGGATTGAGCACCATATAGACTTTGTTCCAGGATCTACACTTCCAAACCGACCAGCCTACAGAAACAATCCGGTTGAGACCAAGGAATTGCAAAGACAAGTATAGGAACTCATGGAGTAGGGCTATATCTGAGAGAGTTTGAGCCCATGTGTTGTGCCAGTGCTCCTAGTGCCTAAGAAGGATGGTTCTTGGCGTATGTGTGTTGATTGTAGATCAATCAACAACATCACAGTGAAGTATCGCCACAGTAGGAGAAGTGAGAAGTTTCCATGGGCTTGCCGGGTTCTATAGGCGTTTTGTGAGAAACTTTAGCACCATTGCAGCTCCCTTAACTGAAGTGATAAAGAAGGATGTCGGATTCAAGTGGGGAAAAGCACAAGAGAAGGCTTTCGAATGCCTAAAAGAGAAGCTTACTCAATCACCTCTTCTTATGCTTCCTGGCTTTACCAAAACTTTTGAAATAGAATGTGATGCTTCAGGAATTGGGATTGGTGCTGTGTCGATGCAGGATAGGATACCCATTGCCTACTTTAGTGAGAAGCTTGGAGGAGCCACTCTCAACTATGCAACCTATGACAAGGAACTCTATGCCTTGGTGAGGGCCTTACAAACATGGCAGCATTACTTGTGGCCCAAGGAGTTTGTCATCCACACTGACCATGAGTCCTTAAAGTATCTAAAAGCGCAGAGGAAGCTAGTAAGATGCAGGCAAGATGGTTTGAGTTCAATGAAACATTCCCATACATGATCAAGTATAAACAAGGTAAGGAGAACATAGTTTCTGATGCACTATCTCGAAGGTATGTTGTCTTAACCACTCTAGATGCTAAGTTACTTGGGTTTGAGCAGACTAAAGATATGTATGACACTGACCTTGATTTCAAGGAAGCTTATGCATCTTGTGATAATTTTGCTGCAGGACACTACTTTAGACAATATGGGTTCTTTTTTTATGATAACAGATTGTGTGTGCCTAATTGTTCTCTACGAGATCTCTTTGTTAGGGAATCCCATGAGGGCAGTCTAATGGGACACTTTGGGATTGCCAAGACCCTAAAAGTTTTGCAGGATCACTTCTATTGGCCGCACATGAAAAGAGATGTGGAGAGAATCTGTGGGAGGGGTGCTACTTGCAAGCATGCTAAGTCCCAAGTCCAATCCCAGGGTTTGTATACTCCTTTACCAATTCCCCACCATCCTTGGAATGACATTTCCATGGACTTTATTGTTGGATTGCCTAGGACTAGAACTGGGAAGGACTCCATATTTGTAGTTTTTGATAGGTTCTCTAAGATGGCACATTTCATAGCATGTCATAAGACTGATGATGCATTGCATATTGCTAACTTGTTCTTTAAAGAGGTTGTTCGTTTACATGGCATGCCTAGGACTATAGTTTCTGATAAATATACTAAGTTTCTTAGTTACTTTTGGAAGACTCTTTGGTCTAAGTTAGGCACTAAGATGTTGTTTTCGACTACATGTCATCCACAAACTGATGGACAAAAAGAACTTGAGAACTTGGGAAGACTACTTACCACATTGTGAATTTGCATACAATCATGCCATGCATTCTGCTTCTAAGTATTCTCCTTTTGAAATTGTTTATGGGTTCAATCCCACCTCTCCTTTGGATCTAATGCCTTTACCTGAGTGTGAAAGGGTTAGTTTGGACGGTAATAAGAAAGCTGAGCTGGTCCAAAAAATCCATGAGAAGGCTAGACAAAACATTGAGCAGAAAACCAAGCTCTATGAGAAGCAAGCCAACAAGGGAAGGCGTGTGAGGGTCTTTGAAGTCGGTGACCAAGTTTGGCTTCACCTGAGGAAGGATAGGTTTCCCAACGAGAGGAAGTCCAAGCTAATGCCAAGGGTTGATGGACCCTTCGAGATCATCCACAAGATCAATGACAATGCCTACAAACTTGATCTACAAAGTAAGTATGATGTATCAAATAACTTCAATGTCACTGACTTGGCTCCTTTTGCTGTTGATGAACCAGATTTGAGGACAAATCCTTTTCAAGAGGGAGGGGATGATGTGATCATGTATCGGATCACTAAGGAGAACAAGGAGAGTCTAGATGAGTCACATGATGCCACAATGCACCAGAAGCCTGGTGATGATGCTCTGACCATTCCAGAAGGTCCCATAACCCGTTCCAGGGTCAAGAAACTTAAGGAGACTGTTGTAGGATTACTCACTTCACATCCACAACAAGAAGAATGTCTTGGACAAGGTTTGATCTGAGATGTCTTGAACACCATTCAAGCCATCTCTACATCAAGCTGAGTTAGTGTTTAGGCAAGACATTTGGTGTGTGCTCTTTTCATTGCTTAAGTTTTGTCCCACGAGGTTTTCCGGAGGAAGGTTTTTAACGAGGCCACGCCTTGTCTTACAAATCACCTAGGCCCTATCTCGGCCCAAGACTAGCAGAAGTTATTTAATTTTAAGCTTATGTTATGTTTAAACTATATTTTCCATTTTATTATTTTCGAAACCCTAGAGAGCATGTTCTCTGGTTTCTTTTATTTAAGGGTTTTCCCTAACCCTATTGTACTCAAGCAATCTAATATCATCGAGTTCTTTTTCTCTCTTGACGGCTCTCTCTCTAGAAAGTGTGTCGAGTGTTTCTCTAGTGTGTTGTATCCGGAGCTTTAAGGGTGTTTACTTTGTGTGTCATATCCGAGCTAATCATCTAGGAGTATCAAGAGTCCTCTCATCCCTCTTGTGTCACCATTCAATTCACAAACCTTGAAGAACTTGAGTCCCTGATTCGTTCTTGCAAGGATCTATCCTCCCAATCAACCAAAGAGCATCCTAGGGGCGCATCACTTTGTAATCTGTTTCCCTATTTATGGGACTTATCCAATAATTAATCAAAGCAAGGAAAAACACTTTCCTCTCTCTTTACTCTCTGCCTACACGAAACCTCTCTTCTCTCTCTTGTTTTTCAGTTTGTTCATCATGTTCTTCCATTAAAATCTCTTTGAATCTCTAAACTTACATCGAGAACATAATGAAATAAAACCATAGTCTAAAACTTAAACTAAGATAGAAATGTGTTCGGTCCTAATATGCATATATCATGCATATACTAAGATACATCAACTAGGTGATTTGTGAAGCAAACTAAGGCCTCGTTAAAAACTTAACTTTAGAAAATCCATTGGGACAAAACCAAAGGTAGGGAAAAAGAGCATACTTAGGTTGCTTGCCTAGTTGATGATCAGCTTGATAAAGGGGTATCTTGAATGGTGGTGAGGGTGTCTTGGTTGATCAAGCTTGGGCCAAGAAAATCTTCTTGTATGAATGACATCTTAAGTAATCCTCCAATAGCTTCCTTGAGCTTCGTTGATCTGGAATGAGTCATAGGTCCTTCTGGAATGGACAAGGCATCTTCATCAATTGGTTTGTCCATCAGCTCATCATCTCTATTAGTTGGCTGGTCCATGATCACATCATAGATGAGGCACGACCTTAATAAGATCATTCACCTTTTTGTTTAAAAATCTCTTACAAACTGTGAATCCCTTGTTCAGCTTCTGAACATTGTATGCTTAGGAGTTAATTCTCTGCAAAACACTTTGCCTTTGATCATTGTTTGTGGAGGTAAACTTCACGATCACTGGCGCATCTATAAAAGTGTGGATCAGTCCATATATCTTCACTGAAGTCCATCTATCTATATTCCATCCATCAGCTACACAAATAATTGGTCTCCCCATCGATCAATCTATGAAGAATCATCATCATCTCTACCTTCTTCAACAAAACCATCCATCCATCTATCAAAAACAAGTCTGTGTGTGTTAGTAACCACCAGAAGTGACCATTCAAATCACCCTCAAGATCAGTCAAGGGAATCAAAACCAGAAGGGTTTTCATCAAGAATAGACATCTCATGGAAGTGGCTAGAAGCATGATGTTCCACACAAACGTTCCAAAGAGGTTTTGGGGGGATGTTGTGGTGTCAGCATGCTATCTGATCAACAGAACACCCACAACGATCCTCCATGATGTCTCTCCTTATGAGGTATTGAACAAAACTAGACCATCCATTGATCACTTGCGCGTGTTTGGGTGTATGTTCTTTGTCTTGATTCCAGGAGAACAAAGAAACACACTTTAAGCAAAGAATATCAAAGAAATGTTTATTGGTTATTCAGCCAACCAGAAAGTATACAAGTGCTATGTACCAGAAACTAGGAGAGTTATGGTCTCAAGGGATGTGAAATTTGTGGAGTCTAAAGGGTATTATGATGAGAAGAGCTGGGATAACTTGAGGGATCTCTCACATACGCCTTCAGACAGAGCAAACAACCTGAGGATCACCCTAGAAAGTCTTGGTATTAGTCAACCTCAGCCAAGGGAGGAAATAAGAGAAGGGCCTGCTCCAACTGCTGGAACGGTTGAAAATGAGAACCATCTTGATCATAAGGGGGGATACCAACCAGAACCAGAGGAGACAATACATCATGAAGGTTCTGAAATTCATGATCAACATGGTTCAGAAGAAACCCAGGAGCAGCCTCAACCACAAACCCATGAGGATGAAGAAGCTGAAGAAGATCTGGTGCAGCCATTATGGAGATGCACAAGAATCAGGCAACCCCCATCTAACTGGACGAACACAAGGGTGTACTACAATGCAAATTCAGTAGCTCATCCCATTCAAGCCACATGCTCTCTGGCTCAATATCCAGAAGAGCATCGAGTCCTCATGAGCAACTTGGACCAAGAATACATACCAAGATCCTATGAAGAAGCAATGAAGGATAAGGAATGGAAGGAATCAGTGGGTCATGAAACTCAGGCCATGATAGACAATGACACATGGTATGAGGCTGAACTCCCAAAAGGAAAGAAGGCAGTAACAAGTAGATGGATCTTCACCATCAAGTATCTAGCCAATGGTAAACGAGAAAGGAAGAAAACAAGGATGGTTGCAAGGGGATTCACTCAAACGTATGGAGAGGATTACCATGATGTTGGAATAAAGAAAGAAAGAGAAGAAGAAGAAAAGATGGTTGAAGAAACAATCTGGATCAAGCAGACTTGATCTAACCTGACTTGAAAGGCAAGGAAGGTGTTTGGGAAACTCTTGGACGTGGCCAAAGCTCCAGAATTTTAAGGATACTTGGTTTGAATTCAATTGGAAGGAGCTGGTCTGATTTGGACAAGAAAATATCACATGTGGTGCATAAGAAGAAGGACTGTCTGTCACTATCACACAAAGCTGAGTGTGCCCTCTTCCTCCAGTCACTTTCTCTACCCCTGGACGTACCAGACTGTCCATGCCACAACCTGCTCCTTACTAGTCTTCCCAGCCAGTTCTGAACCTGCTCTGATCTCTCTTTCTCTACAAAATTAGTTATTTAAGTTTTTCATGTTTAATTAGTAGTTTAGATTGCTTGTGTGTCATGTGAGTGTCTTGTAACTTGGCTATAAAGCTCCCACATGTAAGCAACGAAATGGATAAGGAGAGTTGAGCCTCCTCCTTCACTTATTCTCTGGTTCACATTCTCTCATACTCTCATACTCTTTGAAGTGATAAGTTAACTCTTTCCTTCAACAAATCTCTCGTTACTTTATTCTCTCGGTCTCTTATTCTCACAAACTCTCAAATACTCTCACTCATAATTTCGTCCATCCTTCATTGTCTCTGGTCCATACTAAAACAGAAGATCACAAACACTCTCCAGAGTCCCATCATTCTTACTTAAACTCTCAAAAACAACCTCTCTTTGATTTTCAGTCTTTCTGATCCAAACTAAACCAGAAGCTGATTCTCTTCACCAAACTCATTCTGCATTTCATTCTCACCATTTTCTCTCTATTGTCACATGGTATCAGAGCCTAAAAGCTCCTGAAAACCTATTCTTACTTCGGCAAAATCTTTGTCAAAACTGTCTTGAGTGCAACTCTTTATCCACTGGTCCAAAGGCCTTCCAGGAGGGAAGAACGTCACCAGTACCTAAGATAAAGGTGTATTCCAGTGTCCTAACTCATGGAAGCCTCATCTCAGTTCAACAAGGTTCATCATAGTTTCAGTTTCAAGTTTTGTCTCTTGAAAAACCAGTCGGTACATTCTCTTGTCCACTGGTCCAAAATCTCCAAGATGGAGAATACAACTGCAATGGCGACTCCAGAGACTGCTAGGGGTACAAAGAAGAAACCACACCACCTTCTCTGGTCCAAAATTCTAAAGAAAATCCATGGGAGAAACCGTTCTTGGAGCAACGTCACTGAAAAAGCTTCAAAGCTAGGCTGTTCAAACTATTTTCTAGCCAACAAAGCTGAAGCTCACTGTTTGATCTCCAAAACCCATGACCAGCAAGAGGACAGGAGGGATTTCAAGTGTATCCTTGTCCAGAAGGAGAGAATCATCAAGAAGAGGTGTTGGATATTCAATCCACACCTCAAACCCCTTCAGTTTCAATAAGCCCCCATGGGCTGGAGGTTCAAGAAACCAGCTCAGGTTCTTGATAAGCTGTGCCTTCTTAAAATAAAGTGAAAGAAGCCCATGTGTTCAGAGCCTACACAATATGTACATTCATGTCCATGGAGAAATTCCTACTGCCCAACAACACTTTGGACACTGATTGTGTCCATTAACTCCCAAGATGGTAGAGAGGATTATTGGTGTTGTGGAGATATTTCTCAAGAGGTCTTACCTGAAGCCAAGAGGGTGAAACAGGAGGTGTCCTCAAGAGAGAAAGACCATTGATAAGCCAATAGGGCCATGGTCTCAAGGTGTTGGCTGTCATTGGCTCTCAATTTTAAGCTTGGCCATATACTCTCATTCTCTGGTCAAGCTTGAGGAGGGGTTAATGAGAAGCCAATGACCCATTGCTGAAGCTGAAGCAAAGGAAAAAAATGGAGTTGACCAGGGATATACTTGGCTGAGCAAAGAGAAGGCAGTTTAGTGAAAAGATGGCAGCTAAGTCTTTGCAAAGTCCCCCTATCAAGTCGGTTCTACAAGTCACTTTGAAAGGCCATTCTGAAAAAGGATGAAGTGAGGTATTCAAGTGCAAGCCAGGAGGGCAGACACTCCTCATTATCATCTCAAAGACAAGTTGGCTTGATCTCAACCCATGAAGGAGGCAAGAAGTCAGAAACAAGGGGGAGACAAGCTGTGAAACAAGAAGAATGTTCAAATGAACCAGTTGAGTGTGAAGCAGGAAAGGAGTGGCGCCCTTCCTGGCCAATAAAGTTGTCTAAACCTAGGATTGATTGCTTGTACTCTTTTTCCCTATAATTAGGTTTTTAATGAGGCAAGTAATTTCAGTTCCAAGCTTGCCCATGGATTGCTATGGTCAAGCTTGAGGGGAGTGTTGGAATAAAGAAAGAGAGAAAGAGAAGAAGAAGAAAAGATGGTTGAAGAAACAATCTGGATCAAGCAGACTTGACTTGCAAGTAAAGATGAAGGCTGTCCATAGACCACTTGAACTAACCTGACTTGAAAGGCAAGGAAGGTGTTTGGGAAATTCTTGGACATGGGCAAAGCTCCAGAATTTTAAGGATACTTGGTTTGAATTCAAATGGAAGGAGCTGGTCTGATTTGGACAAGAAAATATCACATGTGGTGCATAAGAAGAAGGACTGACCTGTCACTATCACACCAAGCTGAGTGTGCCCTCTTCCTCCAGTCACTTTCTCTACCTCTGGACGTACCAGACTGTCCATGCCACAGCCTGCTCCTTACTAGTCTTCTCCAGCCAGTTCTGAACCTGCTCTGATCTCTCTTTCTCTACAAAATTAGTTATTAAAGTTTTTCATGTTTAATTAGTAGTTTAATTTGTTTGTGTTCCATGTGAGTGTCTTGTAACTTGGCTATAAAGCTCCCACATGTAAGCAACGAAATGGCTAAGGAGAGTTGAGCCTCCTCCTTCACTTTTTCTCTGGTTCACAATCTCTCATACTCTCATACTCTCTGAAGTGATAAGTTAACTCTTTCCTTCAACAAATCTCTGGTTACTTTATTCTCTCGGTCTCTTATTCTCACAAACTCTCAAATACTCTCACTCATAATTTCGTCCATCCTTCATTGTCTCTGGTCCATACTAAACCAGAAGATCACAATCACTCTCCATAGTCCCATCATTCTTACTTAAACTCTCAAAAACAACCTCTCTTTGATTCTCAGTCTTTCTGGTCCAAACTAAACCAGAAGCTGATTCTCCTCACCAAACTCATTCTGCATTTCATTCTCACCATTTTGCTCTCTATTCTCACACTTGATACCTTCACACCATCAGAACCAGTAGCAAAACTTCACACCATCAGAATCATCATTTCTATTGCTACCAACTTGAAATGGGACTTATGGCAAATGGATGTGAAGAATGCCTTTCTTCAAGGGAAACTAGAATATGAAGTCTACATGAGACCTCCTCCTGGTCTAGAGTACCTAGTTAAACCAGGAAATGTGTTGAGACTCAACAAGGCTATCTATGTGTTAAAGCAATCACCAAGAGCCTGGTATCATAAACTCATTACCACCCTGAATGGAAAAGGGTTTAGACGATCTGAGGCATACCATACTCTATTCACTCTCACCAACCAACAAGGTATAGTAGTCATCCTTGTGTATGTTGATGATATCATCATCACAGGGAGTGACAAAGAAGATATACAAACCACTAAAGCTTATCTAAAATCTGTATTTGAAATCAAGGATTTAGGTGAGCTAAAGTACTTCCTTGGAATTGAAGTATGCCCCTGGAAAAGGAGTATGGATGGGCTGTAATGGCAACACAGAAGTGGTTGGCTATTGTGATGCTGACTGGGCAGGAGATAGGAATGATAGGAAATCAACCACATGATATTGCACCTTCATAGGAGGCAATCTGGTCACATGGAAGAGCAAGAAGCAAAAGGTGGTCTCATGCTCAAGTGCTGAATCAGAGTATAGAGCCATGAGGAACCTGACAAATGAACTGGTGTGGATCAAAGGACTTCTCAAAGACTTGGGGATAGAGATTACCATGCATTGCGACAACCAAGCTGCTATCCATATAGCCTCAAACTCAGTATTTCATGAGAGAACTAAACACATTGAGGTGGACTGCCACAAAGTGAGACAAGTGATAATCCAAGGGGATATTTGTTGAACCGAATAAGAGATGGAGTTATGATCTATTAAGAAGGCTGGAAAAGACTTATGGAATGGAGAGGAAGAAGTTTGGAGGTGTCCGTACAAGGCCATACAAGTTGTCCGTACAAGGCCGTACAACCATGGTCGACGAAAAGTAAGTTTGGGTCGACCAAAGTTACTCCGGGTAAAACCTCAGAAGTTACATCCGCATGGATAAGCTTTCTTCTTCCCTTCCATGTGTCCAAGTGCACTGCACCTTGAGGATAAGGGTCACTCCGCGTCTGGACAGGCTGGCCTAAAGCATCTCGTCAAGATGCCAAAGGAATCAAGTGTGTAGAGCTTCCTGGCCAAGTATTTTGAATTAGGCGCGCCTAAGACCCCTGACTCCACATGCTTAGGTTGAAACCTTATCTTGTATCCGTTAAGCACAGCCATAACCTTCCCTATATATTTGTAACTCCTCTTATTAATCAATCAAGCAATATTTCTGAGTCTCTCTTATTTCTCTCTCGTTGTTCTTCATGTTCTTCATACTCGAAATGGTTTCTTAACCAAGTCTCAATCTTTTAGTCTCCAAATCTCTTATAGTCTCTCTCAAACTCTATTCTATCCGTTTATACTCAGTTTATATTCAGTCTTTCATGGTATCAGAGCCAGGTTCTCGTGAATCTGGGTTTT
This sequence comes from Moricandia arvensis, assembly GCA_905132765.1. Classification (NCBI taxonomy): domain Eukaryota; kingdom Viridiplantae; phylum Streptophyta; class Magnoliopsida; order Brassicales; family Brassicaceae; genus Moricandia; species Moricandia arvensis. The sequence continues at coordinate 55,939 of CAJHQP010000943.1, forward strand.
GATTTCATCCCTCACGAAGAACACTCAAGAACACCTTTTTCATTCCGCAAAGCTTCAAGATGGAGAGTACCAAAACAACCATGATTCCAGTGATACTTAAGGGAGGAAACTATCTCCTATGGTCTCGGGTGGTGAAGACAACAGTGGGGAGTAAGTTGTGGAACCACATCCTCAAGGGTGAGGCTCCAAAGCTCATTACTCATGAAGGCGACAAGGAGATTTTTGTGTGTGATGAAGTAAAGTGGATCAAGGATGATACAAGCCTAAGCTATCAAAGGCTGTATGATCCTTAGTACAAGAGAAGGAGCCGATCTGCACAAGGGGTGACTCGTTTAGATTGATCTAATCAACCAAAAGAATTTGGACAAAAGTAACTTGATGGATTGAAGTGCACCACATGAGGAATGGAGGGTCTCGTGATACAACACAAGGTTTCTCTAGGCCGTGGAGGTACTGGTCTCACAAGGCAGAGAGAAGGGAGGCGAATTCTTGAGAGATAATTCTAGGGTTTCCGAAGAAAAGGTTTTCTGTTTATTCAACAATGCCCAAAGAAAGGGGGCGTGCAAAACTTATAAATATAACCAAAGGAACAGGCTCCTTTAGGTCAAGAATTAAAAACTAGTTTTAAAATGGAAAGATACAAAAAATGACATAATTCTTCATAGCCTTGGACCGAGATAGTATCTAGGAAATATGTGAAGCATATTGTGGCCTCGTTAAAAACCTTCCTCCGTAAAACCCACTGGGACAAAAACCAAGAGCAAGGAAAAGAGCACACACAAGGAGCTTGGCCTAGTTACTTGATCAGTCCAAGAGTCTTGCTAGGCAAGTTGGTCTGCTATGGTAACGATCATCAGGTTGTTGTGGCTATGGTTCCGAATGAGTGGCCAGGGATCTCCTCTTGATGCTTTGGTATGTTCATCCGGTCCATCACCCTTCAAGCTTGGCTCTCCCATCTTCGGGGCATCCATCTTGGTGCTATCATCAGTAGCTTCTTTAGTGTTGTTAACCTGTTCAAGATCAGAAGCAAGTATCATTCTCTCATTAAACCTATGTTGAAGTATCTTAGCTCTTTGTCTGGTTATAGCTCCCTTGTATATGGTTGGTACTAGCATTTCTTAAACCGTCTCTGCCTTAGTTATCTTGCTGATCATGTCTTGGATATCAGATTCAGTTAGGTCTGGTTCAAGCTCTGGTTGAATGTCCTCATCATTCCCTCCCTCTTCAAAAGGTTTTAACCTCAAAACTGGTTCATCTGCAAAACAAGGAGATAGATCAGCAACATTGAAGGTTGACAACACATTCAACTCACCTGGCAGGTCAAGACGGTAGGCATTGTTGTTGATCCTCTCAACAACTTGGAAAGGACAATCTCCCCTTGGTTTTAGATTGGAACTCCTCTGGTTGGGAAACCTTTCTTGCCTCATATGTAACCAAACCCACTCTCCTGGTTCAAACACAATCTTTTTGCGCCCTTTGTTGGAATGCTTGACATACTGCTCAGTTCTCTTTTCCAGATTCTCCTTAACCTTCTTAAGCAACTCCCTTACATACTCAGCTTTTGCTTCTCCGGTTAGACTAATCATTTCAGCTAGTGGTAATGGTTTGAGGTCTAAAGGGGTCTTAGGGTTGAAACCATAAGCAGCTTCAAAAGGTGACATCTTAGTAGCTGAGTGCTGAGCCCAGTTGTATGCAAACTCTATGAATGGAATGCAGTCCAACCAGTTCTTCATATTCTTCCCAATGGTGGATCTAAGCAGCGTAGAGAGGGTCCTATTTACTACTTCAGTCTGCCCATCCGTTTGGGGATGACATGTGGTGGAGAATAGCAGTTTTGTTCCCATCTTCTTCCACAAGGTCATCCAGAAATGACTTAAGAACTTGCTATCACGATCAGAAACTATGGTCCGTGGGACTCCATCTAAGCGTACCACCTCTTTAAAAAACAGATCAGCCGTTTTAGATGCATCATTCACCTTGACACAAGGTATGAAGTGTGCCATTTTGGAGAATCTGTCCACCACAACAAAGATTGAATCCTTATGTTGAATCTTAGGTAAGCCTAGTACGAAGTCCATGGAGATATCCACCCAAGGAGCAGTGGGAATAGGTAGTGGCATGTATAGACCATGGGGTTGTACTCTGGACTTAACTTTCTTGCAAGTTACACGTCTTGCACAATGGGATTCTACTGCCTTCTTGAGATGAGGCCAATAGAAATGTTCCCTTACCACAACTAAGGTTTTATCCACTCCAAAATGTCCCATGAGCCCTCCTCCATGAGCTTCTCTGGTGATCAAGTCTCTCAGTGAACACTGAGGGATGCACAGTCTCTTGCCCTTAAATAGAAACCCCTCATGTAAGTAGAACTTCGCTTGTGGACCTCCGGTACAACTAGAATAGATCTCAGCAACATCCGGATCTCCTCCATATTGATCCTTGATGAATTCAAACCCCATCACATTGGCTTCAATTGTGGCAATCAAAACATATCTTCTTTAGAGTGCATCATCTACAATTTTTTATTTTCCCTTTTTGTACTTGATGATGTAAGGAAAGGTCTCTATAAACTCCATCCAGCGGGATTCCTCTTCTTAAGGTTTGTCTGGCGTCTTAGATGCTTTAGAGTCTCATGGTCAGTACGGACCACAAACTCCCTAGATAGCAGGTAGTGTTGCCATGTCTCTAAGGCCCTCACTAAAGCCTACAGCTCCTTGTCATAGGTCGGATAGTTGAGAGCTGCTCCAACTAGCTTCTCACTGAAATAAGCAACTGGCTTCCTTCCTTGAATCAACACGGCTCCAATCCCAATCCCTGATGCATCACACTCCACTTCAAAGGTCTTGTTGAAGTCAAGTAAAGCTAGGACCGGGGCATGGGTTAGGCGATCCATAAGGTCTGGAAATTTTCTTGTTGAGCCTTTTCCCATGTGAACCCAATACTCTTCTTTACTACGGCAGTGAGTGCTGCAGCTATACTACTGAAGTCTTTAACAAAACGCCTGCAAAAGCTGGCTAAACCATGAAAACTCCAAAATTGGCTAATGTTTGTGGGCTCTGGCCAGTCTTGTATTGCCTTTATCTACTCCTCATCAACCTATAATCCCTGTGAACTCACAACAAAACCTAGGAAGACAAGTTTATCAGTACAGAAGGTGCACTTCTTGAGGTTTGCATAAAGACCTTCTTGCCGAAGTGTCTCTAGTACTTGCTCAAGATGTCTCACATGATCAAATAAACAAGTACAGTAAATTAAAATGTCATCAAAGTAAACCACAACAAACTTACTGATGTGTGGTCTAAGAATGTGGTTCATGAGGCGCATGAAGGTGCTAGGGGCATTGGTGAGTCCAAATGGCATCACTTACCATTCATACAAACCTTGCTTTGTCTTGAAAGTGGTCTTCCACTCATCACCTTCTTTCGTTCTCACCTGATGGTACCCACTCATAAAGTCTATTTTAGAGAAGATTGTGGCTCCACTTAGCTCATCTATGAAAGTTTGAGAGAATCTGAGTGTAGAGAGTGAGAATGAGAGACTAAGAACACAATTTAGACTAGAAAGAAGAAGACTTGACATAAGAGATTTCGATCCATTGAGAGAGACTAAAGAAAAAGTCTAAGAGAGACTAAAAGATTTTGTGTTATTGATTAATGAACCGAGGTTACAAATATATAGGAGAGGAAGGAAAGCTTTACAACGGATAGATGATAAGGTTTAGGATAAGCTTATCCACCAAGCATGTGGAGTCAACCGGTCTAGGCGAGCCCAATTCAAACTTGTGGATGAAGTGCTTCACACGCGAGATTCCTTTGGCATCTTGACCAGATGCTCTTCCAAAGAGTCTTCCAAAAGTGCCTAACTTAGACCAAAGAGTCTTCCAAAAGTAACTAAGAAACTTAGTGTCCCTATCAGAAACTATAGTCCTAGGCATGCCATGTAAACGAACAACCTCTTTAAAGAACAAGTTAGCAATATGCAATGCATCATCAGTCTTATGACAAGCTATGAAATGTGCCATCTTAGAGAACCTATCAACAACAACAAGTATGGAGTTCTTTCCGGTTCTTGTCCTAGGCAGTCCAACAATGAAATCCATGGATATGTCATTCCAAGGATGGTGTGGAATTGGTAAAGGAGTGTACAAACCCTGGGATTGGACTTGGGACTTAGCATGCTTGCAAGTAGCACACCTTCCACAGATTCTCTCCACATCTCTCTTCATATGTGGCCTATAGAAGTGATCCTGAAAAACTTTAAGGGTCTTGGCAATCCCAAAATGTCCCATTAGACTGCCCCCATGGGATTTCCTAACAAAGAGATCTCGTAGAGAACAATTAGGAACACAAAATCTGTTATCATAAAACAAGAACCCATCTTGTCTAAAGTAGTGTCCTGCAGCAAACTTCTCAGAAGACACATAAGCTTTTTTGAAATCAAGGTCAGTATCATACATATCTTTAATCTGCTCAAAACCTAGTAGCTTGGCATCGAGAGTGGTCAAGAGAACATACCTCCGAGATAGTGAATCAGCAACTATGTTCTCCTTACCTTTTTTATATTTGATCACGTATGGGAATGTCTCAATGAACTCAACCCATCTTGCGTGTCTCTTACTAAGCTTACTCTGCCCTTTTAGATACTTTAGGGACTCATGATCAGTGTGGATGACAAACTCCTTGGGCCACAAGTAATGCTGCCATGTTTGCAAGGCCCTCACCAAGGCATAGAGTTCTTTGTCATAGGTTGCATAGTTGAGAGTGGCTCCTCCAAGCTTCTCACTGAAGTAGGCGATGGGTTTCCTATCCTGCATCAATACAGCACCAATTCCAATCCCTGAGGCATCACATTCAATCTCAAATGTTTTAGTAAAGTCAGGAAGCATTAAGAGAGGTGATTGAGTAAGCTTCTCTTTAAGGGTTTGGAATGCGGCTTCTTGTGCTTCTCCCCATTTGAATCCTACATCCTTCTTGATTACTTCAGTCAATGGAGCTGCAATGGTGCTAAAGTCCCTCACAAAACGCCTATAGAACCCAGCAAGCCCATGGAAACTCCTCACTTCTCCTACTGTGGTTGGGCTCGGCCAGTCCTTGATGGCTTTGATCTTCTCCTCGTCCACCTTAACTCCATCTGCACTCACAACAAAGCCTAGGAAAACCAAGTTATCTGTGCAAAAAGTGCACTTCTTCAAGTTGGCAAAGATTTTCTCATTTCTCAACACATTTAGGACAGCCCTAAGATGTTCTATATGATCTTCTAAAGTCTTGCTATATACTAAGATGTCATCAAAGTATACAACAACAAAGATGCCTATGAATGATCTAAGAACATGATTCATTAACCTCATGAATGTACTAGGTGCATTTGTCAATCCAAATGGCATAACTAACCACTCATATAAACCATGCTTAGTTTTAAATGCAGTTTTCCACTCATCTCCTTCTTTCATCCTAATCTGATGATAACCACTTTTCAAATCTATCTTAGAGAAGATGCAAGAACCATGTAATTCATCAAGCATATCATCTAATCTAGGTATAGGGTGGCGATACTTCACTGTGATGTTGTTGATTGATCTACAATCAACACACATGCGCCAAGTACCATCCTTCTTAGGCACAAGGAGCACTGGTACAGCACATGGGCTCAAACTCTCTCGGATATAGCCCTTCTCCATGAGTTCCTCTACTTGTCTTTGCAACTCCTTGGTCTCAACCAAATTGGTTCTGTAAGCTGGTCAGTTTGGCAGTGTAGATCCTGGAACAAAGTCTATCTGGTGCTCAATCCCACGCAATGGAGGTAACCCAATGGGATTGTCCTCTGGAAATACATCTTGAAACTCCTGCAAAAGAGAAACCATTTCACTCGGATACACCGGTGTAGAATCTGTTAAGTTCAAGAGAGTTTCTTTAAACACAAGTAAGATAGCTGATTGTTTAGAGTAGAGAGTTCTTTTGATATCACCCATGTTTGCATAGAAGTTTGGCTGCTTAGTTCCAGCCGGTTTGAGATCAATCTCCTTCTTCTTTTGGAGTTGAATCTGATCATGCTGAACTTCCTTAGGTGTCAAGGGAACCAGGACAGTCTTGCGACCCTTGAACTCAAAGGAGTGCTTGTTGGTGAAGCCATCATGGATGACTCGGCGATCAGATTGCCAAGGTCTCCCAAGAAGTATGTGACCAGCTTCCATAGGTAAAACATCACACAAGACTTCATCTTCATATCTTCCTATGGCTAAAGGAATGAGACTTGATTTGAGACCTTCATGGTGCCTTCTTCATTCAACCATTGTAGCCGGTAAGGTTTTGGGTGCTTCTGAACCTTCAATCCCAACTTCTTGACCATTGTCTCACTAGCAGCATTCACACAACTGCCTCCATCAACTATAAGGCTGCAAACTTTCCCTTGGACCAAGAACCTTGTATAAAACAAGTTCTCACGTTGCTCTAGCTCCTCAGTCTTGGTTTGCAAGCTTAGAAGTCTTCTTGCTACTAAAAGTTTCCCTTGGACTGGTCCTTCTTCATGCTCTTCTTCAGTTTTTTCTTGGTCAGACTCGGTGTTGTCATCTTCTTAAGCATTCTCACCATCTTCCAGTAAGATCATGACTCTCTTGTTGGTACATTCATTGGCATAGTGACCTCGTCCTTGGCACTTGAAACACTTGACATCTCGAGCTCCAGAACTAGAAGCCTCAGCCTTGCCTTTGCCCTTGTCAAGAGCACCACTTGGTTTGGTTTCTTCCCTCGGATAGAGCTTGTTTTCTTTCTGATATGGCTTAGACTTCTTAGGATAGGTTGACTTCTCTCGCTGGGTCTTGTGTAACCAGTTAGATCCATAGCTAGTGCGAGAATGCCCCTTCCTCTTGACCTGCTGTTCCACAAGAATAACCTTGTGTAACATCTCTTCCAACTCCACATAATGTTGCATCTCAACATTGTCTTGTATCTCACGGTTTAGACCACACAAGAACCTTGACATTATGGCTTCTCTATCTTCTGATATACTAGCCCTTAGCATGAGTAACTCCATCTCCTGGTAGTATTCTTCCACTGATCTTGAACTTTGAGTAAGCTTCATGAGCCTGTGGTGCAAGTCTCTATGGTAATGACTCGGAAAAAACCTCTTGCGCATGATAGACTTCATCTCTGTCCATGTCTCAACTGGTTCCTCACCATTCCTTCTACGGGTAGTAATGTATTGATCCCACCAGCTTAGAGCATAGTCATAGAACTCAATAGCATCTATCTTGATCTTCTTGTAATTGGTGTACTGCTTACACTGAAATACCAGCTCAATGTTCTTCTCCCGTTCAAGATAGGCATCCGGATCAGCTTTCCCATGGAATGGGGGTATCTTGATCTTTAAACCAGCAAGTTCATCTCTCTGGTTTGTCCTTCCTTCTTGTCCACGTCTATGTCTCCTTTGACTTTGTCTTGAAGAAGAACTGATATGTTCATAGTAGTTATCAGTTTCTTCAGAGCCGGCATGCTCTTGTCGAGTTGCATTAGGTCTTTCTTCTCTCCTAGTCTCTCGGTTGGGACCTTGACCAGTAGCTCGTCTTACTTCTTCTCTGAACTCTCTGCGGAGCTCATTGAGACTGGTTCTCATCATCTCAGTCATCGTGGCGACCATAGTTTGATTAAGTTGAGCCCTCATGGCCTCCAAGAGCATTTTGTTCTTCCGGACCAACTCAGCTTCTTCATCAGTCTCGGTTCCCATTGCTGCCTGCACCTAGGAAACACAATAACCAGTAAATAGATTCAAGGTAAACACGAGAAGCAAAAATGAAAAAGCTCAACACAAGAATGGCTTGCTCGGAAAGGCAAAATTCTATGCGGCTAGGTTTAACTTTTCTAGTGCTTTCGCCAAAAATCAAAAAAGGAAATTGCACAAAACTCGTCTAGAACCCTACACAAAATAGAACAGCCCTAAACAATCCTAGTTCTACTTTTGTTCAAGATGATTAAAGAGTTTTGCGGATGAAACAAAGAGATTTAAAGAGTAAACGAGACTTCCCTAACCAAAGTTGCTCTGATACCACATGACACGACCCTAGGATGCTTCTTTGGTTGCTTGGAGGATATATCCTTGCAAGAACGAATCAGAGACTCAAGTTCTTCAAGGTTTGTGGAATGAATGGTGACAAAAGAGGGATGGATGATCTCTTGATACTCCTAGATGATTAGCTCGGATATAACACACCAAGTTAAACACCCTTAAGGCTCTGGATATGACACACCAGAAAGATACTCGACAACTTCTAGAGAGAGAGAAATAAGACTTGATAATATTCAATTGCTTGAGTACAATAAGGTTTGTGGAAACCCTTAAATAAAAGAAACCAGAGAACAAACTCTCTAGGGTTTCGAAAACATAAAAATGGAAAACTATAGTTTAAATTATAACATAAGCTAAAGATAAATGAACTTATGGTAGTCTTGGGCCGAGATAGGGCCTAGGTGATTTGTAAGACAAGTCGTGGCCTCGTTAAAAACCTTCCTTCGGAAAACCTCGTGGAACAAAATCAAAAGCAAGGAAAAGAGCACACACCAAATGTCTTGCCTAAACACTAACTCAGCTAGATGTAGAGTTAGCTTAAATGGTGATCAAGATATCTCAGATCAAACCTTGTCCAAGAATTTCTTCTTGTTGTGGATGTGAAGTGAGTAATCCTACAGTAGTCTCCTTAAGTTTCTTGGATCTGGAACGGGTCATGGGACCTTCTGGAACGGTCAAAGCATCATCACCAGGCTGCTGGTGCATTGTGGCATCATATGGCTCGTCTAAGCTCTCTTTGCTCTCTTTTGTAATCTGGTCCATGATCACATCAGAAATAAACCTTCCTTGGATCTACACAACTCTATTCCAAGAAAGTATTTCATCTCTCCCAAATCTTTAATTTCAAACAGAGATTTCAAGTATTCTTTGGTAGCTTGTATACCTTCCTTGTCACTTCCAGTAATGGTGATATCATCAACATATACTTGAAGGACAATGATACCTGAGGGAGATGTGAGAGTGAAGAGGGTATGGTGGAGCTCGGATCTCTTGAAGCCTCTCCCATTCAAGGTTGTAATCAGTTTGTTGTACCAGGCTCTTGGTGATTGATTAAGACCATATATAGCCTTCTTCAGCCTCAGGACATTCCCTTCTTTCACCAAGTGTTCTAGACCCGGTGGTGGATACATATACACCTCATCTTCAAGCTCCCCTTGATGTAAACCATTCTTTACATCCATTTGCCACATCCCCCATCTTAGATTAACCGCAACTGACAATTCTATTCTGATGGTTTGAAGCTTTGCAACCAGAGCAAAGGTGTCTAAGTAGTCTTCACCATATGTATGAGTGAAACCCCTTGCAACAAGTCTTGTTTTCTTCCTGTCTATCTTTCCATTTGCAAGATACTTGATGGTGAAGATCCACCTACTTGACACTGCCTTATTCCCTCTTGGAAGTTCACTCTCATACCAAGTATCATTTTTGATCATGGCATTTGCTTCAGCACCAACTGACTCCTTCCATTCCTTATCCTTCATAGCTTCATCATAAGACTTTGGGATGTAACTTTGATCTAGGTTAACCATCAGCACACAATGATCTTCAGGGTAGTGAGCAAGAGAGCATGAAACTCGAGATGGGTCTTCCACTGCTTGTGCATTGTAGTATACTCTGGTGTTAACCCAATTGGCTGGAGGGTTTCTGATTCTAGTGCTTCTCCTCATTTGTTGCTCTTGTTGTTCTACTGCCGGCTCTTGATCTTGTCCCTCTTCCTCATTCACTGACCCTTGTCCTTCTTCTTGCTCTTGTTGCTCCACACTTTGATCATGAGAACCTGATTGTTCTCCTTCTTCTTGAGTATTTTCTTCAGGTTCACTTTCCCCCCTCATGGTCGAAGTGGGGAGTCTGATCTTCTTCATTTGTATTGGGGGGACCTTGAGGTTGTCCTCCTCCATTGTTTTGCTCTTGAGAGAGATTAATCCCAAGACTCTCCAGTATTATCCTTAAGTTGGCTGTGTTATCTGAGGCAAGATCTTTCAATTATGCCTGGTTCTTTTCTTCATAATACCCTCTTTCTTCAACAAACTTCACTTCCCTTGACACCATCACCCTTATTGTAACCAGATCATAGCACTTGTACCCCTTTTGGGTTGGAGAATACCCTATGAACACCCCCTTGGTACTCTTTGCATCCAGCTTGTTCCTCAATTCTCCTGGTCTTAATACAAAGCATACACAACGAAAGGCTCGAAGGTGATCCAAGGTTGGTCTATACCTGTTTAAGACCTCAAATGGTGACTTGTCTTCAAGGACTCGGGTTGGTGTTCTGTTGATCAGGTAACAAGCCGTAGACACTGCATCACTCCAGAACCTCTTTGGGACATTAGCCTGGAACATCATCGACCTTGCAACCTCCATTAGGTGTCTGTTCTTTCTCTCGGCCACTCCATTTTGTTGAGGTGTGTAAGGGCAGCTTGTCTGATGAAGGATTCCATGTTGAGATAGGTGTTGCTTGAATGCTTGGCTAGTGTATTCCCCCCCCATCATCTGATCTAAAAAATTTCAACTTGGCATTAAACTGGTTAGTCACATAGTTTTGAAAATTTCTAAATGCATCAAGCACCCTATTCTAAGATGGAATCAAGGTTATCCAGGTGTATTTAGACTTCTCATCTATGAATGTTACAAAATACTTGTGATTCTCCGTAGATAGGCATGGTGCAGTCCAGACATCAGAGTGAATCAAATCAAAACAATGCTCATAGATGGTTGATGATTTATGAAACACAGTATTACAATGTTTGCCTAAAATACAAGCTTCACAATCATTATTCTCAAACATAACACCTGGAACCATTAATTTTAAAGCTCTAACATGGGGGTGTCCTAGTCTAGCATGCCACAAAGCATTCTTATTCAAAGCAGAAGAAGAAACAGAATTAAACAAGCATCTATGATCATGCACAGAACTAAGTTCTTCAAGCATATAAAGATCTTCTTTGGTTACTCCTTGCCCAATCAATCGGCTGCTCTCAATATCCTGAAACTTCACATCATTAAGGCTGAATATAACATTGCAATGCATATCAGTTGTACACTTCTTGACAGAGAGTAAGTTTGAAGTAAACTCAGGCATGTAAAAGGCTCTAGATTCTTTGTTAAACAATTTCAGCTTTCCTACACCTCTTATTGGTATCCTATCTCCATTTGCTATCATTACATATCCATTAGCCGTTTCTATATCTCTAATAAGACTAGTATCACTAATCATATGATGAGATGCACCAGAATCTACTATCAATGGTTTATACATTTTATGAGCAGTATGAGAATGACCAATCATCCTGGAATCAGTGTGGAAGCTATCCGTTTGTTCAACAATACTAGCAACCTTATATGCACCAAATTAATACCCTTTAACATTACCAAGAGTGTTACCATTATACTTGAACATTTTGATGAGAGCATCCATCTCAGATCGACGGATGAACTCATGCTCATTGAGGCGTGGCTGATGGGCAGTGTAGGTCACCAGGGCCTTGCTTTCACCACCTTCATGACCTTGTGTCTCATTTGTCTTGGTTGAAGTCCCAGCACCAGATTGATCACTCGTTCCATAGGTCAAATCGGCTCTCCCTTCCCTCTTCTTCATGAACTTGGTCGGCTTGAGGTGAGGATGGAGAATCCAGCACCGACTCTTCTTATGACCATGCCTCTTGCAATGATCATAGTTCCCATTAAACCTTATGTCTTCAAAGTTCCCAGGAAACCTCCTATCTTCATACTTATGAACCTTATTAGCTTGAGGTACCTCGGCTTGGTTTACAAGAGTGAGCTCCCCCTTTCCTCCAAATAGCCCCAAGGATCCTTGTTCCTTCTGGATTTGAGCACAAATTTCATCAAGGGTGGGGAGCTTCTCGGATCTAAGTATATGTTTGATCAGATCATTGTAAGTGGTGTTGAGAGTGAGCAAGAGCCCAAAGACCTTGTCTTTCTCACGTCTCTCATTCAACTCATCCGGATCCGTGGTACTTGGCCTTAGCATCTCAAGCTCTGACCATAAAGCTCGAAACTTTCCCAAATGCTTAGTGAACTCCATATTTTCTTGAGCTAAGTTGTTTATAGCCCTCTTGATCTCAAACACTCGTGTGGGGTTTGAGATGTTTCCAGACACCTTTTGGAGTGTATCCCATAGATCTTTAGCCTTCTCACAGTAGTTGTAGGCCTCCAAGATCGATGGATCCAGTGATCTCTAGAGGATACATCACCAGATTATCCTCCTGGATCCACTTCAGTTCATCACAAACCACCACTTATTTGTCGCCTTCCAGATTAATGAGCTTCGGAGCTTCGTCTTCAAGGACATGGTTCCAAAGGCCCTTACTTCCCACGGATGTCTTCACAACACGAGACCAAAGAAGGTAGTTTCCACCTTTGAGAGTAACCGGAATGACAGTAGTCTTCATGTTCTCCATTTCGAAACCAAAAAGATTGGAACTTTAGCTTAACGGAACAAAATGATGAGACTTTGAACAAAAGAGATCAAACGAACCCAGATTCAAGAGAACCTGGCTCTAATACCATAAAATTTTGAGAGAATCTGAGTGTAGAGAGTGAGAATGAGAGACTAAGAACACGATTTAGACAAGAAAGAAGAAGACTTGACATAAGAGATTTTGATCCATTGAGAGAGACTAAAGAAAAAGTCTAAGAGAGACTAAAAGATTCTGTGTTATTAATTAATGAATTGAGGTTATAAATATATAGGAGAGGAAGGGAAAGCTTTACAACAGATAGATGATAAGGTTTAGGATAATCTTATCCACCAAGCATGTGGAGTAAACCGGTCTAGGCGCGCCTAATTCAAACTTGTGGCTGGAGTGCTTCACACGCGAGATTCCTTTGGCATCTTGACCAGATGCTCTTCCAGCCTCGAGCCAGCCTTTCAAACGCGTGCCTTATCCATTCAGTCAAGCTTGATCCACTTGGTAACTAGTAAGAGTAACTCTTGGTCGAGTTACTCTTACCCGGGTAACTTATCATCTAAGTTAGTCTTGCTCGCCCACATGTACGGCCTGTACGGCCTAGTTTTACAGATCTGTACGGACATGTACGAATCACCCTAAACCTCTTCCTTTCCTCTTCATAAGCCTTCCTCTCTCAAGTTATAACCTCAGTTCAACAATCTAGCATGTCATCTAGGTGAGGTATGGGATGTCTATACTTAATGGTGATGTTGTTTATGGCACGGCAGTCTACACACATCCTCCAGGTTCCATCTTTCTTTGGTACTAATAGGACAGGTACAACACAAGGACTAAGGGTTTCCCTAACATATCCATTGTCTAATAGGTCCTGAACTTGTCTCTCTAACTCTTTGGTTTCCTCAGGGTTTACCCTATAGGCTGGTTTGTTTGGTAAAGCAGCTCCTGGTATGAAATCTATTTGGTGTTCTATGCCTCTAAGTGGTGGTAAACCGGCTGGGATCTCCTCTGGAACACATCTTTGAACCTGTCAAGACGCCTAGTAATATATGGATGAAGTGTAACCTCATCAGAACCTGCACTCAAAATCTCCCTAAAGATCATTAGTAGCATTGTGTGTTTAGTAGCAGCAGCCTTCATGACATAACTAGGCCTAATAAGAAAATTAGACTTAACAGATTTCTCTTTCCCTTTAGCCGTTTGTAAATGCAATTCATGAACTTGTGCTGGTGTGAGAGGTGCTAAGCTAACCTTGCACTTATCATGCATGAAAGTGTACATGTTAGACCTACCATCATGTTTAGTTTCTCTATCCCACTGCCATGGCCTACCTAACAATACATACCCTGCTTGCATAGGTACTACATCACATGTTACTGCATCTTGATACTTACCAATGCTAAATGGAATGTTAACTTGTTCTTTAACTTGTAACTCAACCTTATCATTTATCCATCTTAGTCTATATGGATGCGGATGCTTAGTCTTTTCTAAACCAAGTTTATCTACCATATAAGAACTAGCAGCATCGGTGCAAGACCCACATCTATGATGATATTACGTACCTTGCCTCTGATGGTACATCGGCTGTGGAATATGTTTTCTCTTTGGATGGTCTCAGCTGGTTGCATCTGGACATTAAGCACACGCCTGATCATCAAGCTCTCTTCCACTTCTGGATATTCAATCTCACCAAGTTCTTCTTGAAACAACGGATCATCTTCATCATGAGACTCATAACCACCATCTTCAGTGAGCATCATGACCCTCTGGTTTGGGCATTCTCTTACCATATGTCCTCGGCCTCTACACTTGAAGCAGGTAATGTCTCTGGAACGCTGGGGGTTAGTATTCTTCCCTGGTTCTGCTCTGGTGTCTTTTTGGGTTCAGTGGGACGAGTCTTAGGTCTGTTATCCCGTTCAATTCCCTTTCCCTTGTCCACTGGTTTGTTGTAGTTGCTGTTGCTTGAGTTCCAGGTGGATTGAGACTTGCTTTTGGAGCTCTTCTTCTTGATGTGTTGCTCTGCTTGGACAGCTACGTGAAAGAGATCCCTCATATCAGTGTAACTCTGCCTCTCAACCTTGCAGCTTATCCTATCTTGTAGTCCATCAATAAACTGAGCCATAGTAGCCTCTTCATCCTCATTAAGGTCCAGGCGATTTCTCAGCTTCTAAAACTCCTCATAGTGCTCTTCCACTGACTTGCTGAGTTGCTTGAGTGATCTGAGCTTCCTCTGTAGATCTCGGTGAAAGTTTTGTGGAACAAATCTCTGCTTCATTGCGTCCTTCATGTCTAACCAAGAGTCTAGTTGTCTCAGATTACTTCTTCTATCTGAAAACAATCTAACCCACCAGGAAAGAGCATTGTCCGTGAGCTGAGCTACTGCTAGAGCAACTCGTTTGGGACCAGGGTGGTTGTAATAGTTAAAGATATGATCCATCCTCTTCTCCCAGTCAAGGTAAACTTCAGGATCAACCTTTCCAGAAAAGGTTGGGGCTTCCATCTTGATGTGTTCCCGCCCTTGGTGGTGGTGCTGTTGGCGAGGGGCTCTCAGGGAGGTAAGTAGTCCTCTTCTTCAAACTCTTGGTGCCTGTTTTGCCGGTGAGGAACTCTAGGTGGGGGCATGAACTCCTCTCCTTCCTCATCACCATAGTCATCTGGCTGAAGGCCTACTCTTTGGGTTGGATTAGGGACACGTTGCTGGCCAGTGTCTTCATCAGTCTGTTGATTCCGTGTACTAGTCTCCGGATTGTCATTGTGGTGCACACCTTCTCTTCTGTTGTTGCCTTGGTTTGGATTGAGGAACCTATCAACATTCCGGACTGCTTGCATTGTTGGTCTTTGCTCGACCCTAGTTAGCCTATCTCCAAGGTCTTGGCGCATTGCCATCATGTCTTCTCTCAACGCTGCAAACATCTGCATGAGGGCGACTTGCTCAGTTGCTTCTCCCATGGCTGCTGTCGATTTACCTAACAAAAGACAACGAAGATCTAAGTTTCTGCTTGAGTTAAAAGAAAAAGGAAAGACAAGAATAGGAATTAAGAATGTTTGTCCTTTTTTTGTAAAATTTGAAGAGCAATAATTAAAAATATAGTTAAATTACTATTTTTTGTCTTTTTGAGTTTTTAAAATTGGAAAACTGAAGAGAAAAAGAAAAGAGTGGTCTGTAAGCAAAAATAAATGGAAAGGAAACAGTATCGACCAAGAATGGAAATAGTATCGACCAAAAAGAAAGCCGGATATGCAACTTAATACTAACACTTTGCCGATTTTTTTTGAATGAAAATAATGATCTAGAGACAAACTAAACTCGACAGCAATAGGAACAGGATGAACACACTGTTTTTTAGTGTTTTTTATATCTTAAGAGAGATGAAACAACTAAATGCAACAAGAAACAATTCGATTTCTTCATAAGGTTTTATGAAATAGAAAGAAGTTAAACTACATGCAACAGAAACACTATGACTTCTTATGGGTTTTTATATCGTGAATGCAAAACAAAAATAAACGATTGCAAGTAAGAAGAGATAGGATAGATGCAACCTGATGCTGAAGGAACTTCAGCTCTGATACCAGAAATGATACAAGCATAAGCTATCAAAGGCTGTATGATCCTTAGTACAAGAGAAGGAGCCGATCTGCACAAGGGGTGGCTTGTTTGGATTGATCTAATCAACCAAAAGAATCTGGACAGAAGTAACTTGATGGATTGAAGTGACCACACGAGGAATGGTGGGTCTCGTGATACAACACAAGGTTTCTCTAGGCCGTGGAGGTACTGGTCTCAAAAGGCAGAGAGAAGGGAGGCAAATTCTTGAGTGAGAATTCTAGGGTTTCCGAAGAAAAGGTTTTTTGTTCAATACTGCCCAGAGAAAGGGGGCATGCAAAACTTATAAATAGGACCAAAAGAACAGGCTCCTTTAGGTCAAGATATAAAAACTATAGTTTAAAAATGGTAAGATACAAAAAATAACATAATTCTTCATAGCCTTGGACCGAGATAGTATCTAGGAAATATGTGAAGCAGATTGTGGCCTCGTTAAAAACCTTCCTCCGTAAAACCCACTAGGAAAAAACCAAGAGCAAGGAAAAGAGCACACACAAGGAGCTTGGCCTAGTTACTTGATCAGTCCAAGAGTCTTGCTAGGCAAGTTGGTCTGCTATGGTAATGATCATCAGGTTGTTGTGGCTGTGGTTCGGAATGAGTGGCCAGTGATCTCCTCTTGATGCTTTGGTATGTTCATCCGGTCCATCACCCTTCAAGCTTGGCTCTCCCATCTTCAGTAGCTTCTTTAGTGGTGTTAACCTGTTCAAGATCAGAAACAAGTATCATGCTCTCATTAAGCTTATGTTGAAGTATCTTAGCTATTTGTATGGTTATAGCTCCCTTGTATACGGTTGGTACTGGCACTTCTTGAACCGTCTCTGCCTTGGTTATCTTGCTGATCATGTCTTGGATATCAGGTTCAGTTAGGTCTGGTTCAAGCTCTGGTTGAATGTCCTCATCATAGGAAGAAAACCTGGTGATGTCCATCCTCCAAAGCTCTCTAGATCCGTCAATCCTAGAGGCGTACAAATACTGTGAGAAGGTAAAGGACCTCTGGGACACTCTTCAGAAGGTGTATGGCAACATCTCAAACCTTACTCGAGTTTTTGAGATCAAGCGAGCCATCAACGGTCTAGCACAAGAAGATATGGAGCTCACAAAGAACCTTCAAAAGTTTAGAGCTTTGTGGTCTGAACTCGAGATGTTGAGGCCAAGCACAACAGATCCAGCTGAGCTTGATGTGAGAAGGGAGCAAGATAAAGTCTTTGGCTTGCTCCTTACTCTTAACTCCAGCTACAATGATCTGGTGAAACACATCTTGCGAGCCGAGAAGTTACCCACCTTGGAGGAAATCTTCTCACAGATTCAAAAGAAGCAAGGATCGTTGGGTCTATTTGGAGGAAAGGGGGAGCTTACCTTAGCTAACCAAGCTGAGGTACCTCAAGCCAACAAGGTGAACCGCTTTGAAGAAAGGAGCTTCAATGGCAACTGTGAACATTGTAAGTGAAAAGGTCACAAGAAGCATCAGTGCTGGATCCTCCATCCTCACCGAAAGCCAACCAAGTTCATGAATGATGTGATCATGGACCAGCTTACCAGAGAGGGAAAAGAGATCTTAGACGAGCCACATGATGCCACAATGCACCAGCAGTCTGGTGATGATGATTTGACCATTCCAGAAGGTCCCATGACTCGTTCCAGAGCCAAGAAACTCAAGGAGACTGTTGTAGAATTACTCACTTCACATCCACAACACGAAGAAAGTCTTGGACAAGGTTTGATGGTCCGAGATATCTTGATCACCATTCAAGCTATCTCTACATCAAGCTGAGCTAGTGTTTAGGCAAGACATTTGGTGTGTTCTCTTTTCCTTGTTTTTGTTTTTGTCCCACGAGGTTTTCCGTAGGAAGGTTTTTAACCAGGCCATGACTTGTCTTACAAATCACCTAGGCCCTATCTCGGCCCAAGACTACTAGAAGACTATCCATTTTTATCTTATGCTATTTTTTAGACTATAGTTTTATGTTATATTTACGAAACCCTAAGAGCTTGTTCTTTGGTTTCTTTTATTTAAGGGTTTCGACAAACCCTATTGTAACAGAAGCAATATATTATCAAGTCTTTTGTTCTCTCTTGACGGCTCTCTCTCTCTCTAGAAGTTTGTCGAGTGTCTTTCTGGTGTGTAGTATCCAGAGCCTTAAGGGTGTTTACCTTGGTGTGTCATATCCGAGCTAATCATCTAGGATTATTAAGAGTTCTCTCATCCCTCTTGTGTCACCATTAAATCCACAAACCTTGAAGAACTTGAGTCTCTGATTCGTTCTTGCAAGGATCTATCCTCCAAGCAACTAAAGAAGCATCCTAGGGTCGTGTCATGCGGTATCAGAGCAACTTTGGTTAGGGAAGTTTCGTTTTCTCTTTAACTCTTTTTGTTTCAGACGCAAAACTATGTAATCATCTTGACAAGAAGTAGAACTAGGTTGTCTTAGGGCTGCTCGAGTTTGATTTGTGTTCTAGGCGAAATTTTGACACTTTCCTTTTCTGGTTTAGGCGAAAGCCCTAGTTTCTTTAAACCCTAGCCGCATAAGAAACCCTTGCCGAGCAAGTAATTTCTTTTAGTGTTGAATTTTTGTTGTTGTTCCTTCTCGTGTATTCTTGTGTAGAAATCTGATAAAATAGGGTTCCTTGATCTGATTTCTCTGTTTAGACTCTTCACATCCTTGATCTGAAAGATTTCGATTTGAATCGGTTTCTGGTTTTGCAAATTGATTTCTTTGTTATCTCTGTTTGCTTCAAACTCGTTGATCTCTTTTGTTAGAACTACTTACTAGCTTAATCTTTATCTTGTCTCAGGTACCATGGCAAGAGATCAGAAAGGAGTCCTCACTAAGGATGAAAGGCTGTTACTTAAGGCTATGAATGCTCAGCTGCAGCAGAAGATGAAAACCAGCCATGATAAATTTCGGCAGGAGTTTAGACAGGATCTCCAACAAGCTACTGGTCATAGTATTGACTCTAGAAGCAGTGAGAGGAGACTGAGACGTGGGCATGAAGGCAGAGGCAGTAGCAGAGACAAATCTGCTGATCAAAAGATGAAAATTCCTCAATTCCATGGCAAGGATGATCCTGCAGCATATGTGGAGTGGGAAGAGAAGATGGAGTTATTTTTCAATTGTCAAAGCTATGCTGAAAAAAAGAAGGTTCAAATGGCTACTGCTGAGTTTTGTGGTGATGCTTTAAGCTGGTGGAATCAATTGGTAAAGTGCAGAAGACGTGAAAGAAAAGAACCAGTTGAAACATGGTTTAAGTTGAGAGCTTTGATGCGTAGAGAGTATGTTCCAAGACAGTACCACAAGGAAGTACTTCGAAAACAACCATCTGAGACAAAGATCTACTCTTCAATCTCGGTTCAGACACAACCTGACAGCAAGAGATCACGTCCAGCTAGTACAGTTGGTTCATCAAGCCAAACTTCAACCTATTCCATTGAAGATAGCATAAGGAAGGCAATTTCACAAGCGTTTAAGGATGTGGAGGAACAATTCCAACATGATAAGAAACAAGACTCAGCTGCACAATCAGATTTAACTGCACCAACTCAAGAAGCTCCAACAGAAACATCTTTGGTAAAAAGACAGTCTGGGATATAACAATAGTGTTCTCTTTGCTTACCTCAGCCTGAATTTAATTTCAGTACTTCTTGTGATGAGCTAACTTTTCTTGAACCGGTGCAACCGAGTAGCCTTGTTTCAGTGTCACAGGTTGCAAAAGAAGAATCAGTAGAGAGAGAACCAGAGCAATCAACACTAGGAGAAGAGTTGGAACATCAGAACATCTTGCAGTCTAATACAACTCCTAAATCCTTGTCTCATAACCTGCAAAAGCACTGTAAGGAAGCTAAAGTGTTTAGTTATGTGCCTGAAATGTTTCTTAAAGTAAGTACTAAAGACATAAAACGTTTTGGTCTTGACAAAGTAAAAGATTTTTGTGTTTCCAATTCTGTTTTTGATAACATGCTTAAATCTTTTAAAGAACTGGAACCAGAAAAACCTCTTTGATCAAAAACATTTTCAAAATAATAATAACAACATTTCTGGTCATGTTTTGAGTCTTGATCAGTTTCTGAAACATAGCAAGAGCTTTGATCACTTTGAAAAGGTTTTAGAGCTTGAGTTAAAACAAATTGATTTCTGTTTTAGAAAACCTTGTGTATCATTTGCTAGAACTGAAGAGAAGAGTTTTGTTGTGAATTTTCCTAGGCATGATTTGATCATTAATGATTATCTTTCATCTACATATGTCTTGAAAGAACCTAAGAAGCTGCATGAACCGAAATTGCATCATGCCGGTGTTAGGTTTGAAATTTTGAAACCTGCAAATATCTCTGAGCTTGAGATTGATTTTTTGTGTGCTGAAAATGTTTATAAACGTGTGGGATTGTTAGTTTATGATATCTTAGTGTATAACACGTTCTTTGATAAACTCATTGCACTTCGGAAACTTGAGATAAATGGTTCTAGATGTATTGTTTTGTGCCTTGTTACAATGCTGGTCTACAATACTTTCTTTGACATGATAACCCACTTGACTTGTCCAAAAGAAGCTGAGAAAGTTACAGGTGAAAATAGGGGCCATAAAGATCAGAGAATCAATGATGAATCCTTGGCTAAGTTGGAGACACAACAAGAAAACCTTGAAAGCTGTCTAGCCGCCAGTCTTGACATAGGAGCAGTCCGAGGAGCATATCTCAACAACCACAAGGAATTATTCAACAAACTCGAATTCTATGCAAAATTAACTGGTTTGAGATCAATCTGGGCTTAGAATCATGTCCAAAGCTTCTCAGGTGAAAGAGTTATGAGTTCTACAACTCGGATGATCTTCTGTGTGCTTTGTTTGAATTTTTCTGAGTTCAAAACATCTCAATCCTATCTATGGCGACCAGGTGAGCATGCTAAGGTAAGTGATCATGTTTTCAAGAGTTCTTTTATCTATTACACAGATATGATGCACTTGTTTTTGTCAAAAGAGCCATGTGCAGATTACGATGAAGCTTGGAAGCATACAAGGAGAAAGAACAAGCATGTGGAAGACAAGCGGTTCAAGCCACCTGATTTGGATCAGGATATGCACCAAGACGTCACTGGATTCATCCTCATCAAAGAAGCACCACCAGATGCAACACACAAGCCAAAACCGAACAAAAACGAATTTGGGATAAAATTATTACTCTTAGATAAAATTTCATGTGCTAACTTGCTTTGTTTCCATGTATCAAGTTTGAGTAATGAATCAGGAACTAAATGGATCAATTCCTTCTACATATCCAAACAAGTCAGCAACAATGCCTATCAAAGAGGCTTGCAAGGTAAGTGTAATCTGATTTTAAAATTTGAGGTTACTGACTTGGTCCCCTCTTTGGCAGGTAAAACAGATTTGAGGACAAATCTTTTTGAAGAGGGAGGGGATGATGTGATCATGGACCAGCTTACCAAAGAGGGCAAAGAGATCTTAGATGAGCCACATGATGCCACAATGCACCAGCAGCCTGGTGATGATGCTTTTACCATTCCAGAAGGTCCCATGACTCGTTCCAGAGCCAAGAAACTCAAGGAGACTGTTGTAGGATTACTCACTTCACATCCACAACAAGAAGAAAGTCTTGGAAAAGGTTTGATGGTCCGAGATATCTTGATCACCATTCGAGCTATCTCTACATCAATCTGAGCTAGTGTTTAGGCAATACATTTGGTGTGTGCTCTTTTCCTTGCTTTTTGTTTTGTCCCAAGAGGTTTTCCGGAGGAAGGTTTTTAAAGAGGCCACGACTTTTCTTACAAATCACCTAGGCCCTATCTCGGCCCAAGACTACTAGATGACTATCTATTTTTATCTTATGCTATTTTTTAGACTATAGTTGTATGTTATATTTCCGAAACCCTAAGAGCTTGTTCTTTGGTTTCGTTTATTTAAGGGTTTCGACAAACCCTATTGTAACAGAAGCAATATATTATCAAGTCTTTTGTTCTCTCTTGAAGGCTCTCTCTCTCTCTAGAAGTTTGTCGAGTGTCTTTCTGGTGTGTAGTATCCAGAGCCTTAAGGGTGTTTACCTTGGTGTTTCATATCCGAGCTAACCATCTAGGAGTATAAAGAGTTCTCTCATCCCTCTTGTGTCACAATTCAATCCACAAACCTTGAAGAACTTGAGTCTCTGATTCGTTCTTGCAAGGATCTATCCTCCCAGCAACCAAAGAAGCATCCTATGGTCGTGTCAATGAAGGACATGGATGCAAGGGCGAATGTGAGCTATAGAGGGAGTGATCAGCAAGGAGGGGGTGGAGCCGGGCCATCCAATCGGGCACAGGAGGCTGAAGGTGGTGAGAGCAAATCATTGGTGACTTACACGGCTCAAACCAACCGTCCAAATGAGCATGAGTTCATCCGCCGATCAGAAATGGATGCTCTCATCAAGATGCTCACGGATAATGGTAACACTTTTGGTAACCTCAGGGGGTATTCTTTTGGTGTATCTAAGATTGCTAGTAGTTATGATCAAACTGATGCTTATACTCACTCTAGGATTGCTGGTTTATCTCATAGTGCTTGTAACATGTCTAAACCTTTGATAGTTGATTCAGGTGCATCTCATCACATGATTAGTGACACTAGTCTGATTAGAGATATAGAACCTGCGCATGGACATGTTATGATAGCTAATGGTGATAGAATTCCAATAAGGGGTATAAGAAAGCTTAAACTGTTTGATAAAGAATCTAGATGCTTCTACATGCCTGAGTTTACTTCAAACTTGTTATCGGTTAAGAAATGTACTAATGACTTGAAATGCAATGTGATCTTTAGTCCTAATGATGTGAAGTTTCATGATATTGTGAGAAGTCGTTTGATTGGGAAAGGAGTCACTAAAGGAGACCTTTACTTGATTGAGGAGCTTACTTCTTTACCTGATCATAGTTGTTCCTTTACTTCTGTTTCTGTTTCCGGTTTGAATAAGAATGCTTTGTGGGATGCTAGACTAGGACATCACCATGTTAGAGCTTTAAGCTTAATGGTTCCAGGTGTTATGTTTGTGAATAATGATTGTGAAGCTTTTATATTAGGCAAGCATTGTAAAACTGTGTTTCAAAAGTCTTCTACTATCTATGATCCCTACTTTCATTTAATACAATCGGATGTTTAGACTGCACCATGCTTATATAGGGAGAACTATAAGTATTGTGTCACATTCATAGATGAGAAGTCTAAATACACCTGGATAACCTTGATTTCATCTAAGGATAGAGTGCTTGATGCATTTAGAAATTTTCAAGCATATGTGACTAACCATTTCAATGCTAAGCTGGATTTTTTTAGACCAAACAATGGTGGGGAGTACACTAGTCAAGCCTTCAAGCAACATCTATCCAAGCATGGCATCCTTCACCAAGCGAGCTGCCCTTACACCCCACAACAGAATGGAGTTGCTGAAAGGAAGAACCGGCACCTTATGGAAGTTGTTAGGTCCATGATGTTCCAAGCTAATGTGCCAAATATGTTTTGGAGTGATGCTGTGGCTACTGCTTGTTACCTGATCAACCGAACCCCAACTAAGGTTCTTGAAGATCAATCACCCTTTGAAGTATTGAACAAGCATAGACCAGCCTTAGATCATATTAGGGTGTTTGGTTGTCTCTGTTTTGTTCATAAACCAGAGGAGCTAAGGAACAAGTTGGAATCCAAGAGCACAAAAAGGATTTTTATTGGTTACTCACCAACTCTGAAGGGGTACAAGTGTTATGATCCGGCAACCAGAACGGTAGTGGTGTCTAGCGATGTGAAGTTCATGGAAGAAAGAGGGTTCTATGAGGAGAAGAACCAAGCATAGCTTAAGGATTTGGCTTCTGATAAGGCAGCCAACTTGAGGATAATATTGGAGAATCTTGGGATTAACTTATCTCAGGATCCGAGAAGTGGAGGAGGACAACAACAAGCAGGTCTCCCCACGGCTAATGATAATGGACAGGAACCCCACCTTGACCATGAGGGGGGAAATGAACCTGAAGAGGAGTATGATGAAGAATCAGGTTCCACACATGATCAAGGTGTGGATCAAGATGAGGCAGAATTTGGAGATGGGAACCACGAAGAAGAAGTGGTCGAGGAGGGTCAACCAGAAGCAACTCAAGAAGCTCAACCTTTGAGAAGGAGCACAAGGGTGAGGAACCCTCCATCCAACTGGATCAACAACCGGGTATACTACAATGCTCAAGCAGTTGCTCATCCTGCCCAAGCTGTTTGCAATCTATTCATTACCTGGAAGAACATAAAGCCTTTATGATCAGTTTGGATGAGAGTCAGATACCAAGATCCTATAAAGAAGCTATGCAAGACAAAGAGTGGAAGGAATCAGTTGGAGCTGAAGAAGATGCAATGATTAAAAATGATACTTGGTACGAGAGTAAACTACCAAAACTGAAGAAGGCTGTGACCAGCAGATGGATTTTCACTATCAAGTATCTTGCAAATGGGAAGATTGAAAGGAAGAAGACAAGACTGGTGGCAAGAGGTTTTACTCAAACATATGGAGAGGACTACATTGATACCTTTGCTCCAGTTGCCAAGCTTCATACTATCCGAATAATTCTCTCCCTTGCTGTGAACTTAGAAAGGGGTCTTTGGCAAATGGATGTGAAGAATGCCTTCCTTCAAGGAGAGCTTGAAGAAGAGGTTTACATGCTTCCTCCTCTCAGACTTGAGCATTTGGTTAAAGATGGAAACGTCCTGAGGCTGAAGAAGGCCATATATGGTCTAAAGCAGTCTCCTAGAGCCTGGTACACCAAGTTGAGCACTACTCTCAATGGGAAGTGTTTCAAGAAGTCTGAGCTCGACCACACCCTCTTCACCTTGACCACTCTATCAGGTATGGTAGTCATTCTTGTGTATGTTGATGATATCATCATCACAGGAAGTGACAAGGTTGGGATTCAATCAACCAAGGACTTTCTAAAGTCGGTTTTTGAGATTAAAGACTTGGGAGAAATGAAATACATCCTTGGGATTGAGATATGTAGATCCAAGGAAGGTTTGTTCCTTTCTCAAACAAAATATACACTTGATCTTTTGAAAGATGCAGGTAGACTTGGAGGGAAGAGTGTCAAGACACCATTAGAAGATGGGTATAAGATTCCACGTTAGGGGGAGATTGAAGACAACCAACCATTTGAAGATGCCAAGATTTATAGAAAGCTTGTTGGTAAGTTGATCAACTTGACCATTACACGTCCTGATATATGCTTTGCTGTGAACCAGGTGAGTCAACACATGCAAGGACCAAAAGAACATCATTGGAGCATGGTTAACCGGATTCTGATGTACCTGAATGGCTCACCTGACCAAGGAGTCTGGATGGGATGCAACAAAAGCACTGAGGTGGTAGGATACTATGATGCAGATTGGGCAGGAGATCGAGCAGATACGAAGTCTACAACAGGCTATTGCACTTTAATTGGTGGGAAGTTGGTTACTTGGAAAAGCAAGAAGCAAAAAGTGGTGTTCTGCTCAACTGCTGAGGCTGAGTATAGGGCCATGTTGAACCTGATTAATGAGTTAGTCTGGATCAAGGGGATACTAAAGCACTTGGAGATTGATCAAGCCACACCAATGACCATGCATTGTGACAACCAAGACGCAATTCACATTGCATCCAACTCGGTGTTTCATGAGAGAACCAAGCACATTGAAGTCGACTGCCACAAGGTCAGACAGATGATAGTCCAAGGAGTGATCTTACCTTGTTATACACGGAGTGAAGACTAGTTGGCTGATGTGTTTACTAAGGCTCCGAGGCCAAAGATGTTGAACCGAATAAGGGATGGAGTTATGATCTATTAAGAAGGCTGGAAAAGACTTATGGAATGAAGAGGAAGAAGTTTGGAGGTGTCCGTATAAGGCCGTATAAGTTGTCCGTACATGGCCGTACAACCATGGTCGACCAAAAGTAAGTTTGGGTCGACCAAAGTTACTCCGGGTAAAACCTCAGAAGTTACCTCCGCGTGGATAAGCTTTCTTCTTCCCTTCCGTGTGTCCAAGTGCACTGAAACTTGAGGATAAGGGTCACTCTGCGTCTGGACAGGATGGCCTAAAGCATCTAGTCAAGATGCCAAAGGAATCAAGCGTGTAGAGCTTCCTGGCCAAGTATTTTGAATTAAGCGCGCCTAAGACCCTTGACTCCACATGCTTAGGTTGAAACCTTATCTTGTATCCATTAAGCACAGCCATAACCTTCCCTATATATTTGTAACTCCTCTCACTAATCAATCAAGCAATATTTCTGAGTCTCTCTTATTTCTCTCTCGTTGTTCTTCATGTTCTTCATACTCGAAATGGTTTCTTAACCAAGTCTGAATCTTTTAGTCTCCAAATCTCTTCTAGTCTCTCTCAAACTCTATTCTATCCGTTTATACTCAGTTTCTATTCAGTCTTTCATGGTATCAAAGCCAGGTTCTCGTGAATCTGGGTTTTGATTTCATCCCTCACGAAGAACACTCAAGAACACCTTTTTCATTCCACAAAGCTTCAAGATGGAGAGTACCAAAACAACCGTGATTCTAGTGATACTTAAGGGAGGAAACTATCTCCTATGGTCTCGTGTGGTGAAGACAGAAGTGGGGAGTAAGGGCTTGTGGAACCACATTCTCGAGGGTGAGGCTCCAAAGCTCATTACTCATGAAGGCGACAAGGAGATTTTGGTGTATGATGAAGTTAAGTTGATCCACGAAGACAACCTGGTGATGTCCATCCTCCAAAGCTCTCTAGATCCGTCAATCCTAGAGGCGTACAAATACTGTGAGAAGGTAAAGGACCTCTGGGACACTCTTCAGAAGGTGTATGGCAACATCTCAAACCTTACTCGAGTTTTTGAGATCAAGCGAGCCATCAACAGTCTAGCACAAGAAGATATGGAGTTCACAAAGCACCTTGGAAAGTTTAGAGTTTTGTGGTCTGAACTCGAGATGTTGAGGTCAAGCACAACAGATCCAACTGAGCTTAATGAGAGAAGGGAGCAATGATCTAGTGAAACTCATCTTGCGAGCTGAGAAGTTACCCACCTTGGAGGAAGTCTGCGCACAGATTCGAAAGGAGCAAGGATCGTTGGGTCTATTTGGAGGAAAGGGGGATCTTACCTTAGCTAACCAAGCTGAGGTACCTCAAGCCAACAAGGTGAACCGCTTTGAAGAAAGGAGGTTCAATGGCAACTGTGACCATTGTAAGAGACTAGGTCACAAGAAGAATCAGTGTTGGATCCTCCATCATCACCTAAAGCCAACCAAGTTCATGAAGGACAGGATGCAAGGGAGAATGTGAGCTATGGAGGGAGTGATCAGCAAGGAGGGGGTGGAGCCGGGCCATTTAATCGGGCACAGGAGGCTGAAGGTGGTGAGAACAAAGCCTTGGTGACTGACACGGCTCAAACCAACCGTCCAAATAAGCATGAGTTCATCCGCCGATCAAAAATGGATGCTCTCATCAAGATGCTCAAAGACAATGGTAACACTTTTGGTAACCTTAGGGGGTATTCTTTTGGTGCATCTAAGTTTGCTAGTACTTATGTCTAAACCTTTGGTAGTTGATTCAGGTGCATCTCATCATATTATTAGTGACACTAGTCTGATTAGAGATATAGAATCACACGACGCTAGGATGCTTCTTTGGTTGCTGGGTGATGTGATCATGGACCAGATTACTAATGAGAGCAAAGAGGGCTTAGACGAGCCACATGATGCCACAATGCACCAGCAGCCTGGTGATGATGCTTTAACCATTCTAGAAGGTCCCATGGCCCATTGCAGAGCCAAGAAACTTAAGGAGACTGTTGTAATATTACTCACTTCACATCCACAACAAGAAGAAAGTGTTGGACAAGGTTTGATCCGAGATATCTTGATCACCATTCAAGATATCTCTACATCAAGCTGAGCTAGTGTTTAGGCAAGACATTTGGTGTGTGCTCTTTTCCTTGCTTTTGGTTTTGTCCCATGAGGTTTTCCGGAGGAAGGTTTTTAACAAGGCCACAACTTGTCTTACAAATCACCTACGCCCTATCTCGGCCCAAGACTACTAGAAGCTCATTTATCTTTAGCTTATGTTATCTTTTAAACTATAGTTTTCATATTGTGTTTTCGAAACCCTAGAGAGCTTGTTCTCTGGTTTCTTTTATTTAAGGGTTTCCACAAACCCTATTGTACTCAAGCAATCTATTATCAAGTCTTTTGTTCTCTCTTGACGGCTCTCTCTCTCTAGAACTTTGTTGAGTTTCTTTCTGGTGTGTAGTATCCAGAGCCTTAAGGGTGTTTACTTTGGTGTTGCAATTCAATCCACAAACCTTGAAGAACTTGAGTTCCTGATTCGTTCTTGCAAGAATCTATCCTCCCAGCAACCAAAGAAGCATCCTAGGCGGGTGTCATGTGGTATCAAAGCAACTTTGGTTAGGGAAGTCTCGTTTACTCTTTAAATCTTTTTTGTTTCAGCCGCAAAACTCTTTAATCATCTTGAACAAGAAGTAGAACTAGGTTGTTCAGGGCTGCTCGAAATTGATTAAGTGTTTTAGCCGAGATTTAGAGGATTTTCCTTTTTAGGTTAGGCGAAAGCCCTAGATATTTTAAACCTAGCCGCATAGAATTCACCTTGCCGAGCAAGTAATTCTTTGGTGTTGAGTTTTTCCTTTTTTTCTTCTCGTGATTACCTTGAACTACTTACTGGTTATTGTGTTTCCTTGGTGCAGGCATCCATGGGAACCGAGACTGAAGAAGAAGCCGAGTTGGTCTGGAAGAACAAGCTGCCCATGGAAGCCATGACTGCTCAACTGAATCAATCTATGGTAGCCACCATGACTGAGATGATGAGGACAAATCTCAATGAGCTCCGCAAAGAGTTCAGAGAGGAAGTAAGGCGAGCTACTGTTCAAGGTCACAGCCGAGAGACTAGGAGAGAAGAGAGACCTCATGCAACTCGACAAGAGCATGCCGGCTCTGAAGAAACTGATAACTACTATGAACATATCATTTCTTCATCAAGACAAAGCCAAAGTAGGCATAGGCATGGACAAGAAGGAAGGACAAACCAGAGAGATGAACTTGCTGGTTTGAAAATCAAGTTTCCCCCCTTCCATGGGAAGGCTGATCCGGATGCCTATCTTGAATGGGAGAAGAAGATTGAGCTGGTGTTTCAGTGTAAGCAGTTCTAAAATCACAAGAAGATCCAGATAGCTGCTACTGAGTTCTATGACTATGCTCTAAGCTGGTGTGATCAGTATATTACTAAACGTAGAAGGAATGGTGAAAAACCAGTTGAGACATGGACAAAGATGAAGTCTATCATGCGCAAGAGGTTTGTTCCTAATCATTACCATAGAGATTTGCACCAAAGGCTCAGAAAGCTTACTCAAGGTTCACTATCAGCGGAAGAATACTACCAGGAGATGGAGTTACTCATGCTAAGGGTTGTATATCAGAAGATAGAGAAGCCACAATGTCAAGGTTCATGTGTGGTCTAAACGGAGAGATACAAGACAATGTTGAGATGCAACATTATGTGGAGTTAGAAGAGATGTTACATAAGGCTATTCTTGTGGAACAACAGCTCAAGAGGAAGGGACATTCACGAACCAGCTATGGATACAACCGGTTCCACAACACCAAGGAAGAGAAGTCAACCTACCCTAAGGAGTCTAAGCCATATCAGAAAGAAAACAAGCCCTATTCGAGGGAAGAAACCAAACCAAGCAGTGTTGTTGACAAGGGCAAGGGGAAGGCTGAGGCTTCTAGTTCCAGAGCTCAGGATGTCAAGTGTTTCAAGTGCCAAGGACGAGGTCACTATGCCAATTAATGTACCAACAGGAGAGTCATGATCCTAGTGGAAGAGGGTGAGTATGCTTCAGAAGATGATAACACCGAGTCTGACCAATAAGAAACTGAAGAAGAGCATGAAGAAGGACCAGTCCAAGGGAAGCTTTTAGTAGCAAGAAGGCTCCTAAGCTTGCAAACCAAGACTAAGGACCTAGAGCAACGTGAGAACATGTTCTATACCCGGTGCTTGGTGCAAGGAAAAGTTTGCAGCATCATAGTTGATGGAGGCAGTTGTGTGAATGCTGCTAGTGAAACAATGGTCAAGAAGTTGGGTCTGAAGGTTCAAAAGCACCCAAAACCTTACCGGATACGATGGCTGAATGAAGAAGGCACCATGAAAGTCTCTAATCAAGTTCTCATTCCTTTAGCCATATGAAGAAATGAAGATGAGGTCTTGTGTGATGTCTTACCTATGGAAGCTGGTCACATTCTTCTTGGGAGGCCTTGCCAATCTGATGGTCGAGTCATCCATGATGGTTTCACCAACAACCACTCCTTTGAGTTCAAGGGTCGCAAGACTGTCCTGGTTCCCTTGACACCTAAGGAAGTTCAGCATGATCAGATTCAACTCCAAAAGAAGAAGGAGATTGATCTCAAACCGGCTGGAACTAAGCAGCCAAACTTCTATGCAAACATGGGTAATATCAAAAGAACTCTCTACTCTAAACAACCAGCTATCTTACTTGTGTTTAAGGAAAACCTTTTGAACTTAACAGATTCTACACCGGTGTATCCGAGTGAAATTGGTTCTCTGTTGCAGAAGTTTCAAGATGTATTTCCAGAGGAGAATCCCATTGGGCTACCTCCATTGCGTTGGATTGAGCACCAGATAGACTTTGTTCCAGGATCTACACTTCCAAACCAACCAGATTACAGAACCAATCCGATTGAGACCAATGAGTTGCATGGACAAGTGGAGGAACTCATGGAGAAGGGCTATATCCGAGAGAGTTTGAGCCCACGTGATGTACCAGTTCTCCTTGTGCCCAAGACTGATGGTACTTGGCGCATGTGTGTTGATTGTAGATCAATCAACAACATCACAGTGAAGTATCGCCACCCTATACCTAGATTAGATGATATTCTTGATGAATTACATGGTTCTTGCATCTTCTCTAAGATAGATTTGAAAAGTGGTTATCATCAGATTAGGATGAAAGAAGGAGATGAGTGGAAAACTGCATTTAAAACTAAGCATGGTTTATATGAGTGGTTAGTTATGCCATTTGGATTGACAAATGCACCTAGTACATTCATGAGGTTAATGAATCATGTTCTTAGATCATTCATAGGAATCTTTGTTGTTGTTTACTTTGATGACATCTTGGTATATAGCAAGACTTTAGAAGATAATATAGAACATTTTAGGGCTGTCCTAAATGTGTTGAGAAATGAGAAACTCTTTGCCAACTTGAAGAAGTGCACTTTTTGCACAGATAACTTGGTTTTTGTAGGCTTTGTTGTGAATGCAGATGGAGTTAAGGTGGATGAGGAGAAGATCGAAGCCATCAAGGACTGGCCGAGCCCAACCACAGTAGGAGAAGTGAGAAGCTTCCATGGGCTTGCTGGGTTCTATAGGCGTTTTGTGAGAGACTTTAGCACCATTGCAGCTCCATTGACGGAAGTGATCAAGAAGGATGTAGGATTCAAATGGGGAGAAGCATAAGAAGCCGCATTCCAAACCCTTAAAGAGAAGCTTACTCAATCACCTCTCTTAATGCTTCTTGACTTTACTACAACATTTGGGATTGAATGTGATGCCTCAGGGATTGGAATTGGTGCTGTATTGATGCAGCACATGAAACCCATCGCCTACTTTACTGAGAAGCTTGAAGGAGCCACCCTCAACTATGCAACCTATGACAAAGAACTCTATGCCTTGGTGAGGGCCTTGCAAACATGGCAGCATTACTTGTGGCCATAGTAGTTTGTCATCCACACTGATCATGAGTCCCTAAAGTATTTAAAAGGGCAGAGTAAGCTTAGTAAGAGACACGCAAGATGGCTTGAGTTCACTGAAACATTCCCATACATGATCAAGTTAAAACAAGGTAAGGAGAACATTGTTTCTGATGCACTATCTCGGAGGTATGTTCTCTTGACCACTCTTGATGCTAAGCTACTAGGTTTTGAGCAGATTAAAGATATGTATGATGTTGACCTTGATTTTAAAGAAGCTTATGTGCCTTGTGAGAAGTTTGCTGCAGGACACTACTTTATACAAGATGGATTCTTGTTTTATGATAGAAGATTGTGTGTGCCTAATTGTTCTCTACGAGATCTCTTTGTTTAGGGAATCCCATGGGGGCAGTCTAATGGGACATTTTGGGATTGCCAAGACCCTTAAGTTTTGCAGGATCACTTCTATTGGCCACACATGAAGAGAGATGTGGAGAGAATCTGTGGAAGGTGTGCTACTTGCAAGCATGCTAAGTCCCAAGTCCAATCTTAGGGTTTGTACACTCCTTTACCAATTCCACACCATCCTTGGAATGACATATCCATGGATTTCATTGTTGGATTGCCTAGGCCTAGAACCGGAAAGGACTCCATATTTGTTGATAGCATGTCATAAGACTGATGATGCATTGCATACTGCTAACTTGTTCTTTAAAGAGGTTGTTCGTTTACATGGCATGGCTAGGACTATAGTTTCTGATAGGGATACTAAGTTCCTTAGTTACTTTTGGAAGAGTCTTTGGTCTAAGCTAGGCACTAAGTTGTTGTTTTCTACTACATGTCATCCACAAACTAATGGAAAAACTGAGGTAGTTGATAGAACTCTAGGAACACTCCTGCGTGCATTCATCAGAATGAACTTGAAAGCTTGGGAAGACTACTTGCCACATTGGGAATTTGCATACAATCATGCCATGCATTCTACTTCTAAGTACTCTCCTTTTGAAATTGTTTATGGGTTCAATCCCACCTCTCCTTTGGATCTAATGCCTTTACCTGAGTGTGAAAGGGTTAGTTTGGACGGTAAAAAGAAAGCTGAGATGGTCCAGCAAATCCATGAGAAGGCTAGACAAAACATTGAACAGAAAACTAAGTACTATGAGAAGCAAGCCAACAAAGGAAGGCGTGTGCAGCTCTTTGAAGTTGGTGACAAGGTTTGGCTTCACCTAAGGAAGGATAGGTTCCCCAACGATAGGAAGTCCAAGCTGATGCCAAGAATTTATGGACCCTTCGAGATCATCTACAAGATCAATGACAATGTCTATAAACTTGATCTCCAAGGTAAGTATGATGTGTCAAATAGCTTCAACGTTACGGACTTGGTTCCTTTTATTGTTGATGAACCATATTTGAGGACAAATCATTTTCAAGAGGGAGGGGATGATGTGATCATGGACAAGATTACTAAAGAGAGCAAAGAGAGTTTAGACGAGCCACATGATGCCACAATGCACCAGCAACCTGGTGATGATGCTTTGACCATTCCAGAAGGTCCCATGACTCGTTCTAGAGCCAAGAAACTTAAGGAGACTGTTATAGGATTACTCACTTCACATCCACAACAAGAAGAATGTCCTGGACAAGGTTTGATCCGAGATATCTTGATCACCATTCAAGCTATCTCTACATCAAGCTGAGCTAGTGTTTAGGCAAGACATTTGGTGTGTGTGCTCTTTTCCTTGCTTTTGGTTTTGTCCCACGATGTTTTCCGGAGGAAGGTTTTTCACGAGGCCACGACTTGTCTTACAAATCACCTAGGCCCTATCTTGGCCCAAGACTACTAGAAGATCATTTATCTTTAGCTTATGTTATCTTTTAAACTATAGTTTTCATATTATGTTTTCGAAACCCTAAAGAGCTTGTTCTCTGGTTTCTTTTTATTTAAGGGTTTCTTGTTCTCTGGTTCCTTTTGTTCTCTCTTGACGGCTCTCTCTCTATAGAAATTTGTCGAGTGTCTTTCTGGTGTGTAATATCCAGAGCCTTAAAGGTTTTTACCTTGGTGTGTCATATCCGAGCTAATCATCTAGGAGTATCAAGAGTTCTCTCATCCCTCTTGTGTCACCATTCAATCCACAAACCTTGAAGAAATTGAGTCCTTGATTAGTTTTTTCAAGGATCTATCCTCCCAGTGACACACGCCTAGGATGCTTCTTTGGTTGCTGGGAGGATAGATCCTTGCAAGAACGAATCAGGGACTCAAGTTTTTCAAGGTTTGTGGATTGAATGGTGACACAAGAGGGATGAGAGAACTCTTGATATTCCTAGATGATTAGCTCGGATATGACACACTAAGGTAAACACCCTTAAGGCTCTGGATATTACACACCAGAAAGACACTCGACAAACTTCTAGAGAGAGAGAGAGAGCCGTCAAGAGAGAACAAAAGACTTGATAATAGATTGCTTAAGTACAATAGGGTTTGCGGAAACCCTTAAATAAAAATAAACCAAAGAACAAGCTCTCTAGGGTTTCGAAAACATAATATGAAAACTATAATTTAAAATATAACATAAGCTAAAGATAAATGATCTTCTAGTAGTCTTGGGCCGAGATAGGGCCTAGGTGATTTGTAAGACAAGTCGTGGCCTCGTTAAAAACCTTCCTCCGGAAAACCTCTTGGGACAAAACAAAAAGCAAGGAGAAGAGCACACACCAAATGTATTGCCTAAACACTAGCTCAGCTTGATGTAGAGATTGCTCGAATGGTGATCAAGATATCTCGGACCATCAAACCTTTTCCAAGACTTTCTTCTTGTTGTGGATGTGAAGTGAGTAATCCTACAACAGTCTCCTTGAGTTTCTTGGCTCTGGAACGAGTCATGGGACCTTCTGGAATGGTCAAAGCATCATCACCAGGCTGCTGGTGCATTGTGGCATCATGTGGCTCGTCTAAGATCTCTTTGCCCTCTTTGGTAAGCTGGTCCATGATCACATCATCCCCTCCCTCTTAAAAAGGATTTGTCCTCAAATCTGGTTCATCAACAACAAAAGGGACCAAGTCTGTAACATTGAAGCTATTTGACACATCATACTTACCTTGGAGATCAAGTTTATTGGCATTGTCATTGATCTTTTGGATTATCTCGAAGGGTCCATCAACCCTTGGCATTAGCTTGGAATTCCTCTCATTGGGAAACCTATCCTTCCTTAGGTGAAGCCAAACTTGGTCACTGACTTCATAGAGCTTCACACGCCTTCCATTGTTGGTTTGCTTCTCATAGTACTTAGTTTTTGTTCAATGTTTTGTCTAGCCTTCTCATGGATTTGTTTGACCATCTCAGCTTTCTTCTTACTGTCCAAACTAACCCTTTCACACTCAGGTAAAGGCATTAGATCCGAAGGAGAGGTGGGATTGAACCCATAAACAATTTCAAATGGAGAGTACTTAGAAGCAGAATGCATGGCATGATTGTATGCAAATTCACAATGTGGTAAGTAGTCTTCCCAAGTTTTCAAGTTCTTTCAGATGAATGCACGCAGGAGTGTCCCTAGAGTTCTTTTAACTAACTCAGTTTGTCCATCAGTTTGTGGATGACATGTAGTAGAAAACAACAACTTAGTGCCTAGCTTAGACCAAAGAGTCTTCCAAAAGTAACTAAGACACTTAGTATCTATACCTTAGGGAATAAAGAAGACAAATAAATGAAGAGGATGAGGTTACTTGGGAGAGAAGGCAGTCCGTACATGTGTACGGAATGACTTGACTCACAAGTCACTCATCTGTGACCTAGAGGAGACTTGAGAGACAAGAAACACAGGAGCACTCACCGAGTTTTAATATTCAAACAGAAGAGAGATCCGTCGGAGGCAAGAAGACAAAGGGTGAATTGTTTATAGTAAAAGTCACATGTGCTCAGCTCACCCACTTGCAAGCAGACCGTTCAGGACCTGTCCTTTTCCCTCTCCAGAATCTCCACCAGAGCAACATTATCTTAATTCATTCCTTTTGTTTATTCATTTATGGACGGAAGGCATCTTTCCTATTTAGGCTCTTGTAACCAGTTTATTTAGATGTAAGGAAAAAGAATCCTTCCTCATACTCTTTTCTCTCTCGAGTACAAACAACAAATCTCTCTCTCTTTCTTCTGCTCTCGAATCAAACACACACACCCTCTCTCTTGTTCTTGAGTGTTCTTCATCTTATTCTTCATAAACTTACATGGTATCAGAGCCATTTGGCTCCTAAACCTATTTTTTCTTCCGCAAAACTCTCTACTCTCTTCACTCTTTCTTTTCATCTGATCAGTTCTTGAGTTTCTTGAAGAACATTCTTTTATCTAGTGGATAATAGCTCTGTTCTTGCGAGTTCATCAACTGTTCTTCATCATTTCTCACATTCCTTTCACAATACAAAGAAAGTAAACTTGTTCCTTTCTATTCTCTAGTTACTCCAGTATTCAGAAACTCATCTTTACTTCTCTAAAAGTCTTGGTACATCCTATTACCCACTGGTCCATAGCTTTTCGAAATGGAGCAAAACAAGGCAGTGGTGATTCCAGTCACTCTAAAGGGGGTTAACTACCTTCTCTGGTCAAGATTGATCAAGAATGCCCTTGGTGGAAGAGGCTTATGGTCGCATATCACTTCAGGGGAGGGGCCAAAGCAAACCATCCAAGGAGAAGATGGCAAGGAGATTGTGGTGGCAGATGAAGGCAAATGGAGTCAAGAGGCTTTATGGTGCTGAATATCATCCAGAGCTCATTTGATGGTCCCATAATGGAGGCCTACTCATACTGTGAAACCCCAAAGGAGTTGTGGGATACCCTTCAGAAGGTATATAATAAGATCCTAGGATGATGCTTTGGAACATATGGGATAATCCTTGCAGAAATGAAACAAGAAGACTCAAGTTTCTCAACGCATGTGGATCAAATGTTGACACAAGAGGGATGAATGATCTCTCGATACTCCTAGGCGACTGATCTGGATATGACACACCAAATAAGAAGCCCTTAACTCTTGATATTACACACCAGAAACCTTTAACTCGCCAAAGACAAGAGAGAAGAGAGAAAACTAGGTTTTTTTTTAATAAAAAGTTGGGTGCTTTCTTATTGATTTCGACCAGATATATAAAGGGAGAGACTTGTACATGCACAAGCTCTCAGAACTAGCAAGGGAATAAAAGAACACTCTCCCCTTTTAAATAAAGCAAAGACCAAGTTCTGTGGAAACAAAACATAACATAAAAACTTTGTCTAAAATATAACATAAGATTGAGAAGTCTTCAATCTTGAACGGTGATTAGGACTTAGGTGATATGTAAAGCAGCTTGTGGCCTCGTTAAAAACCTTCCTACGTAAAACCTTTTTGGGACAAAACCA
The DNA here is from genome assembly GCA_905132765.1 of Moricandia arvensis. NCBI lineage: Eukaryota > Viridiplantae > Streptophyta > Magnoliopsida > Brassicales > Brassicaceae > Moricandia > Moricandia arvensis. The sequence continues at coordinate 93,155 of CAJHQP010000943.1, forward strand.
AGAGCAAGGAAAAGAGCACACACAAGTACTTTGCCTAAGTACTAATCAGCTCGAATGGTGATCAAGGTAACTCGGATCATCAAGCTTTGTCCAAGACATTGTTTTTGTTTCCATGACATCTTGAGTAATCCTCCATCAGCTTCATTGAGTTTCTTTGATCTGGAACAAGTGTTGGGACCTTCAGGAATGGATAGGCAACTTCATCTACAAGCTGGTCCATGATCACATTTTCTTCATTAGTAAGCTGGTCCATGATCACATCAGTATATGGAAACATATCCAACCTCAGTGGATTCTTTGAAGTGAAGAAGGCTATCAACTGCTTGAACCATGAAGATATGGACTTTAACCAACACTTTGGTAAGTTCAGCGCTCTCTGGGCAGAGCTGGGAATGTTAAGACCAAGTACCACTGATCCAACCATCCTGAATGAGAGGCGTGAGCAAGACAATGTTTGGTCTCCTCCTCACTCTCAATCCAGGGTACAATGACCTCATTACAAATCTGCTAAGGGCAGACAAGTTACCTACCCTTGAGGAGGTATGTGCTCAAATCCAAAAGGAGCAAGGTTCAGTGGGACTCTTTGGTGGAATAGGTGACCTGAACATGGCTCACAAAGCTGAAGCCTCAGTCAATAAGGCCTACTTCAATCCAGAGAAACGGCGAGTCACTTGTGAGCATTGAAAAAAGAATGGTCATATGAAGAAACAGTGCTGGATTCTTCATCCTCATCTCCGACCTCCATCACGGTTCAATCAGGCCAGAGCTCATGAAGCTGTCCATCAGAATGCCCAGCCTTCAGTTCAACCAGTGCATCAACAAAACGGAGGGAGAGCCGTGAACTCTACTGCCCACATTGCTGGAACAACTACTCAACTCCACCAGGAGGACTCTCTAATCCGCAAGTCAGACATTGAGGCTCTCATAAAAGCTTTCAATGCAAACTCTGGTAACAGAAACAACTGCATCATATATGTGTAATCATTGATGAATGAACTCTTGAAAACATGATCAGTTATCTTAGCATGCTCACCTGGTCGCCATAGATAGGTTTGAGATGTTCTAAACTCAGAAAAAATCAAATAAAGTACAGACAAGATCACCTGATTTGTATAAGCCATAACTATTTCACCTGAAAAGGTTTGCAAATGATTCCAATTTGACGTGATGCCCTGATGAGTTAAGTTTCTATTGCAGTTAAGATTGCTCCTTAATTCCGTCTGGTTGTTGAGATATGACCCTCGGACTACACCTATATCAAAACTGGCGGCTAGACAGTTCTCAAGGTTCCTTTGTTGCAGTTCCAACTTAGCCAAGGAGTCATCTCTGATAATCTTTCTTTTGGAATAACGTAGCACTTAATCTTGTTTGACCTGTACCAATGACAAGCATATCAGGTTTCATGCGTTTCTTAGAGTCTAGATAATTACCTTGAGTGCATTGCTTTGGAATCTGCTGGAGACTAATTGTATCGGGTGGCTTCTCTTTGATTTGAGAAGAAGACATGAGTTCTTCTCTTGATCCAGTGATTTTTTCACCAATTATTCCAGTTTCTTTCTTATCTCCAGTCATGATTTGATGATCTCTGCAGTAGTACTGAAATTGCTGCATATCTTGTGGCTTCCATATCTTGATATGGTCAAGAAGCAAGGTCCTTTGTGTTAGATTTTCAGAGTGTGGACTCGTGTGTGTGAAGAACTGGATGAACAATCCCGTTTGGGGTAGAGAGAACACGAAATGGTGAAGAGAGTGGATCTGGTTCTGCTTGTGTATACTTGAACCAGAAACAGAGATTAGGAGAGAGAGAGAGAGATTTGAGAGATTAAGAAAGGGATAGATTAGAGAGAATATGATTCAAGAACAACAAGCTTGATATTATGAAGTGGAGAGGGGAAATCCCCCTTACTCCCTTAAGGTTTACAATCGCCACTTATGGCTTTATATAGCCAATACAAGTAGCAGATTAATAAACCTAGATCCTATGGATAGAAACACTTGAAGAAGGATGAACGGCTAGGATGATCTCTGGATGGAAGGCAATCCCTGTAGTAAAGGATGATTGGAGGAGAGGAGAAGTGAATCTGGACCAAAAGCAGTCACCATTCAGTATTTGAAATACTTGGCCCTTATTGCACCTCGCCTTGGTCAAGAGACAGCCTGTCTTGTGCTGTCTTGTGGACTGAATGAGTGGACAGGAATGGCTGTGAGTATGAGCTGGGAAAGGCACCTTCCTGGTTACTTCCTAAGGCATCTTGAAGATGCCAAACGGATCTTTCTCCCTTGGATAACCATACTCGCCCATATCCTTGCCTTAAGACCCAAGTCTTCTCCAAAGGGGAGTGTAGGGATTCCTTGGCAGTACACTTTGGTCCCTGATTTTGCACAAGTCTAAAATGGCTTGAAAGGTTGAGAAAAGTGCTTTCTGGGTCGACCATGTCCGTATGGTCCGTACAGTCCGTACAGCCGTACGGTACGGACGACCCAAACTTTGCACATCAACCACTTTCTTCCAAACTCTCCCAAACTCCTCCAATGCCTTCCTACTTCAGTATAAGCCCTTATTGGACTTCTTTATGACTCTAGACAAGCCTCTGGATACCCCTTATGCCTTGATAAACATTTCCGGAGGACTTGTCCTAACTTTGCACTTTAGACCATCTTCATCATTTAGCTTCAGATGTTCATTTCTTCTCTTCAAGTTAACACACCCCTCAAGCTTGACTCTAGTGATCCTAAGTCAAGCTTGGAACCTTGAAGAGTCTCCTCATTAAAAACATTATCAAAGAAAACCCTTTTGGGATAAAACCTTGATAAAGAAAAGAGTAAGATCTCCAAGGCCTAGGGATTGGCCAGTGAGTTCTTTGTGTCTCAACAAGTGTGGTGGACACAAAGAACTCTGGATCATGGCCCTCACTGTGGTGCAATTCTGGACCGACTCTCATTGCACACCACTAACTCTTCTTGAGCTCATCTAGCTCTCTCCACACTGATCTTGGTCTCTCCCCCTTTCACCCAACCTCTTGTTGGGTTTAAGTGCTCGGATTACCAGATACTAACTCAGCCTTGGTTGCTTCTTCTTCTTGAATAATCACCAAGGACTCTCACTTCATAGATCATTGAAGCTTCTCAATACTCCGCCTCAAGCTTGACCATGTGGAACAAGTCAAGATTGGAAGGACAGCTTCATGATCTTGATCAACACACCACTGCCCACTCCTTTCTGATCTCGCCACCTTGAATGGAATGCTAGGAGATACCTCAGCTAACTCTTCAACCACCTCACTTCGGAAGCAGCATTGTAGATTCACCTTCTTCTTCACACAGCCAAGAGTGCTCTGACCACTCTCTTGTCTAGACTCGCCAATGTCTAAACCCGGATGGCTCCATCTTCTATTCCTGGTGCAATGGTGAGGAGGAACCAGGTCTTGAACTTAGATCATCAGGTAGCTCACTCAAGTCCCCACCTCAAGCTTGATTTGAGTTTAGGTTCAAGCTTGAGAGTGAGCCTCAATGAGCATCCAAACCAGGAGCACACCACCCCAACGAATGCACTTAGATCACTGGTCCACCTCCATGTCTTCAGCTTCAAGTACCCTCAGGTCACCGGCCTCCTCAAGCTTCAGTGATGACCTTCTTCTTCTTGTGTGCTTTGAACCGGGAGCTCAACAACCTTCATGGCCTGCGCTTCTTATAACCGGCCATTACACCAAGAACCTTCCCATTGCTCCACACAATGGACCAAGTCTTCCTCTTGTTCCGGATTAATGCTGAGCAAGGACACTCCTTGTGGACTCGTGTGTGTGAAGAACAGGATGAACAATCCCCTTTGGGGTAGAGAGAACACGAAATGGTGAAGAGAGTGGATCTGGTTCTGCTTGTGTATACTTGAACCAGAAACAGAGATTAGGAGAGAGAGAGATTTGAGAGATTAAGAAAGGGATAGATTAGAGAGAATCTGATTCAAGAACAACAATCTTGATATTATGAAGTGGAGAGGGGAAATCCCCCTTACTTCCTTAAGGTTTACAGTCGCCACTTATGGCTTTATATTGGCAATACAAGTAGCAGATTAATAAACCTAGATCCTATGGATAGAAACACTTGAAGAAGGATGAACGGCTAGGATGATCTCTGGATGGAAGGCAATCTGTGTATTAAAGGATGATTGGAGGAGAGGAGAAGTGAATCTGGACCAAAAGCAGTCTCCATTCAGTATTTGAAATACTTGGCCCTCACTGCAGCTCGCCTTGGTCAAGAGACAGCCTGTCTTGTGCTGGCTTGTGGACTAAATGAGTGGACAGGAATGGCTGCGAGTATGAGCTGGGAAAGGCACCTTCCTGGTTGCTTCCTAAGGCATCTTGAAGATGCCAAACGGATCTTTCTCCTTTGGATAACCATACTCGCCCATATCCTTGCCCTGAGACCCAAGTCTTCTCCAAAGGGGAGTGTACGGATTCCTTGGCCGTACACTTTGGTCCCTGATTTTGCACAAGTCTAAAATGGCTTGAAAGGTTGAGAAAAGTGTTTTCTGGATCGACCATGTCCGTACGGTCCGTACAGTCCGTACAGCCGTACAGTACGGACGACCCGAACTTTGCAAATCAACCATTTTCTTCCAAACTCTGCCAAACTCCTCCAATGCCTTCCTACTTCAGTATAAGCCCTTCTTGGACTTCTTTATGACTCTAGACAAGACTCTGGATACTCATTAAGCCTTGATAAACATTTCCGGAGGACTTGCCCTAACTTTGCGCTTTAGACCATCTTCATCATTTAGCTTCAGATGTTCATTTCTTCTCTTCAAGTTAACACTTTGGCCAATACCCAACTCCTTATGATCCCTGATGGTTCTAGCACGAGCAGAGAACTCTCCCATGGTGATACGTATACTTTCATTTTCTCCAGGTCTCCATGAGTAAGTCTGTAACTGATGAGGTCATGGACCAGAACCAAGCTCCCATCACCATTCCTAAGGTCACAGAAGGCCCCATGACCCGTTCCAAGGCTAGGAGGCTCAAGGATCGATTCATACTTGCTGTTCAAGTTATCCTAGACAACATGGATGAATTACTAAACATGGCAATAGCTCAATCCATCATAATAGAGCATATCAACGAGCCAAGTGATGGCTTGAGCAATGCCTTTGCGCAACTCAATATCACTCTAGGTAAGGAAGCTTCTTTGGTTGAAACTGACAAGGATGGTTATGTGGCAGGAATGGATGTGGAAGAAGACCTCATTTCTGATGAAGAAAGCCTTAAAGACTCAAGTATTGAAGAACCAGAAGTAGAAGACCAAGTCATGAGTTCTACCAAGGTTGGTTGAGACGCCCTCAAGATCAACTACCTAGCAAAGAAGGCCAACACTGAACCAAGGGAAGTCTTTACTTTATTTACACTTTGTGCAGGTAAGATGGGTCAGTCTAGTGGTTCCTAGAACTCGCCCATCCCACAAGAAACCAGGGTTCGAGGCCAAGACTTAGCTTAGGCCTTATTTTCTTTTATTTTGCAACTTTCCTTTTTGGTCTTAAACCGGGCAATGTTAGTTTTCTATTTTCGTTTAAAACCTTAAGTCCTGTCGTTTTGAGTCTTTTTCCTTTTCTTGAGTCGACCATTAGGTCAAGGCTGAAGGACTATTAATAAACTCCCACACGCAGCCATTGTAACACACAACCTTTTACCCTAGATCAATATACGAGTCAGTTTGCCCCCTAAGAAAGCCGCAGCCGACTTCTTCCTTGTGAGATTCAAGTGAGCAGAGTCTTGAACTGTATTAAGGATCCATAATCATCCTTGTGGTGTTCTTCGTTCCATCAACTTTATCATCAACTAATCCAACAGGAGAGAGCATGCAAGCCAACTTGTAGATCCCATCCCCACTTGATCCTTCATCCGGTTAAGTGTCCATCAAACGACCATCCTTTGTTCTTAAGAGAGTGCGTGAAAGCCAGCTTGAGCATCCATCATCACCACCCTTCCAGAGACCCCTCTGAGTCTTACATCATTTGGTATCAGAGGCAAAGGTTCCTACCTTAGGTTTTTCTTACACTCTATCTTTAGATCGTTTGTTTCTCTTGTTCCTTTAGCTTATTAAAATGAAAACCCAAAAATATTTGCCTCTGTTATTGTTTATTGTCGTCTAAGTTTAACTATAAAAATCCATAAAAAGTGTTTGAGTTGCACCTAGTTGTTTGCTTAGGGTTGATATCCGTTTGAAAGAAAAGAAACCATAAAAAGTTCATTGTTCTTGCTAGTGTTCGTGTAGTTCATAACTTGTTTTCTTATCAAAACTCGAGTTTACCTTGTTCAATAGGTTGTTAGATCTTTAAAATTCGAAAAAGCCAAAAAAAAAATTAGTTTCTTTCCTTTTATCGACCACCCGATATTCCTTTTGGTCTAGTTTCCTTTTTGTTTAACTCCTTGCGGCTGGTTCCTTGTTCCTTTTTTTGTTTTCAAAAAAAAACCCTAAAAAGAATTTCCTTTTCTCTCTTATTCCTTTTACCTTTTTACTTAGTCAAAAAACGAAGTTTTCCTTTTCGTTTAAAACTCTTTTGTTACCGTGGTATTTAACTTACTTGTTGTTTTTGAGTAAGTCTAGTTGCATCAACCGAGCAATGGGAGACCTTGGAGTAGATGGAGTTAATCCTCCAACCATGGAGCAGATGACAGCCATGAGAGACGAGATGAGGGCTGTCATAGGAGAGTTTGGCCAACAGATCAATGCCAGGCTGAACCGACTAGAGCAACCTCAAAAGAGAGGCCCGGTCCGCAATCAAAACCCCAACCTGAACGATTAAGATAGGGATGATGAGAGCATGCCCAGTCTAGAGGATTATGATCCTCTCCACAACCGCAATCCTAGGAGACAGGATCCCCTTAGGAACAACCGAGTCAGAGAAGTACAAACTAGAGAACAAAACAAAGACATTAAACTTGTTCCCCCTACTTTTGCAGGTAAGTCCAACCCGGAAGTATACTTGGACGGGGAGAAACGTCTAGAGTACATCTTTGATTGTTATGGCTATGGAGAGCACAAGAAGGTGGCCGTAGCAGCAGCTCAACTCACTGAGAATGCCCTAGCATGGTGGGACAGGAATGTAGCTGAAAGAAGAAGGAACCGATTTGGGGCAGTCACAACTTGGACTGACATGAAATACCTTTTGAGGTTGAGGTATGTAGTCCCTGATTATTACCACAGAGACTTACAAAAACGTTTTCGCAAGTTATCTCAGGGTAATAGGTCAATAGAGGAGTACTTTGAAGAGTTTGAGAAGCTAATGCACTCACTGGAGTTGGAAGAATCAGAGGAAGCCTTGATGGCTCAGTTCATTGATGGGATCCAAGAACGTATCACCAGGAAGGTGAAAAGGACTCAATATAGTGGCCTACATGAACTCATGCATCTAGCCGTGCAGATTGAGAACCAGATCAAGCGCAAGACCACCAACGCTGGACGTGCCAGGAAAAATACACCATGGGCATCCAATGTCAACAAACCAATTGACAAAGGTAAGGCTGTAGAGATTGATTCTCGGTTCAAAGGTAAGGGTAGTGAGCCAAACAAAGGTCCTAGACAAGAACACAATAAGAATACTAACCAACAAAGAACTCGAGATATCACTTGTTTTAGATGTCAGGGGCGAGGTCATATGGCTAAGGAATGCCCAAACCAGAGGGTCTTGACCATCACTACCAATGGAGACTATGAGTCTCAAGATGAAGCTGACATGGAAGAAATAGAGTCAGGAGAAGAAGTGGAGTATCCGGACACTGGAGAAATGCTGGTTACTAGGAGAGTGTTGAGTGTGACCATCAACCCAGAGGAGAAGGCTCAAAGAGAAACCTCTTCCACACTCGTTGCACCATCAAAGCTAAGGTATGTAACTTGGTAATAGATGGAGGATCTTGTACTAACGTGGCTAGCAAGTACATGGTGGACAGGTTAGGTCTTGAAACAACCAAGCACCCTCGGCCTTATAGGTTGCAATGGTTAGACAACAAGACTGAGTTAAAGGTCACCGAGCAAGTCAATATCCCTTTTAGTGTTGGTAAGTATCAGGATGAGGTCCTGTGTGATGTAGTTCCAATGCAAGCTGGCCATATCCTATTGGGAAGACCATGGCAGTTTGATAAAGCCACTTTCCACAATGGCCGAACCAACTACTACTCCTTCAAATTTAAGGACCGCAAATACAACTTAGCCCCTCTTAGCCCATCTGAAGTGCAAGAGCTCCAAGCTAAGATGAACAAGGAGGATCAGGTAAATAAAACTAACCTTATGATTTCTCCTGGTTCCATTATTAAGACTCTAAGTGCCAAGGGCACCGTGCTGCTAATGATTTTAAAAGATTGTCTAAGTACAGGTGACCAGGGACTTCAACTTCCCCAACAAGCCCAAGCCGTGCTAGACAAGTTTCAAGATCTGTTTCCTGATGAGATACCAGCCGGGTTGCCTCCTATCAGAGGGATAGAGCACCAGATAGACCTTGTCCCCGGTTCTGCCTTGCCAAATAAACCAGCTTATAGGATGAGCCCAGAGGAGACAAAGGAGCTGAAAAAGCAAGTGCAAGACCTCATGGCCAAAGGATACATCCGGGAGAGTCTAAGTCTTTGTGCCGTGCCAGTCCTACTAGTTCCCAAGAAGGATGGGTCATGGAGGATGTGTGTGGATTTTAGGGCCATCAACAACATTACCATCAAGTACAGGCACCCCATCCCACGTCTAGACGACATGCTTGATGAACTGAGTGGAGCCACCATATTTTCTAAGGTTGATCTGAGGAGTGGATACCACCAGGTGAGGATGCGTGAAGGAGATGAGTGGAAGACTGCTTTCAAGACAAAGCAAGGTCTATACGAGTGGTTGGTCATGCCCTTTGGCTTAACCAATGGACCTAGCACTTTCATGCGCCTCATGAACCAGGTTCTTAGGGCCTTTATAAGTAAATTTGTTGTTGTCTATTTTGATGACATACATATTTACAGCAAGGGCTTAGATGACCATCTTAAACATTTGGAACTTGTGTTACTTACACTTCGGAAGGAAGGTCTATATGCCAACCTAAAGAAGTGCACCTTTTGTACTGACCAACTTGTCTTTTTTAGGTTTTGTAGTCAGCAAACAGGGCCTACTAGTTGATGGGGAGAAGATCAAAGCCATTCAAGAATGGCCTACACCAACCACCATTGGTCATGTCAGGAGTTTCCATGGATTACCCAGCTTCTATAGGCGATTTGTTAGGGATTTCAGTACCATTGCTGCTCCCTTAACTGCTGTTATCAAGAAGAATGTTCCTTTCTCATGGAGAAACGCTCAAGACACTGCATTCAACACATTGAAGACCAAGCTGACCCAGGCACCCGTTTTAGCCCTTCTTGACTATGATGAGATGTTTGAGGTCGAATGTGATGCATCCGGAGTAGGCATAGGGGCTGTACTGAACCAAAGGAAGAAACCAGTGGCCTTTTTCAGTGAAAAACTAAGTGGAGCAACCCTCAACTATCCTACCTATGATAAGGAGCTGTATGCCTTGGTTAGGGCTCTAGAGACCTGGCAACATTACTTATCTAAGGAGTTTATCATCCATACCGACCATGAAACTCTCAAGCACCTGAGAGGTCATACATCACTCAAGAGAAGACACGCTAAGTGGCTGGAGTTTATTGAGACCTTCCCCTATGTCATCAAGTATATAACAAGGGAAAGGAGAATGTGGTTGTTGATGCCTTATCCAGGAGGCACGCACCGATCACCACCATGGATGCATAGGTACTAGGGTTTGGACACATTAAGGAGTTGTATCAAGAGGACCCGGAGTTGAAGGAGGCTTTCTAGTCATGTGGAAAGGGAGCTTTCCAAGCCTCTCATTTGCACGAGGGGTTTCTGTTCAGAGACAAGAGGCTTTGCATACCCAGTGCTCAATGAGGGACCTCTTCCTTCAAGAAGCACATAGTGGGGGTCTTATGGGACACTTCGGTGTAGACAAGACCTTGGCTATTGTAACTGATCATTTTTTCTGGCCACACCTAAAGAGAGATGTGGAGAGGCATTGTGCTAGATGTGTACCTTGTCACAAGGCCAAATCTAGGTCACACCCACATGGTTTATATTTACCTTTACCAATTCCTAATGCTCCTTGGGAGGATGTTTCTATGGATTTTGTCTTAGGTTTACCCAAGATTAAACACAAGAATTCAATCTTTGTGGTGGTGGACCGATTCTCCAAGATGGCCCACTTCATCCCATGTGACAAGACCAATGATGCCACTCAAACCGCAGACCTATTCTTTAAAGAAGTGGTGCGTTTACATGGGTTACCAAGGACTATTGTGTCTGACCGAGACACTAAATTCCTGAGCCATTTCTGGAGGATCCTGTGGAAGAAGCTTGGCACCAAACTACTCTTCTCCACGACCTGTCATCCTCAAACAGATGGGCAAACAGAAGTGGTAAACCGAACCCTCTCTACTTTACTTAGAGTAACACTCGGTAAAAACTTGAACACTTGGTTAGACTGCATACCCTTGATAGAGTTTGCTTATAACCATGCTACTCATTCTGCTACTAAGATGTCCCCTTTTAAAGTTGTTTATGGCTTTAATCCACTAACCCCTTTGGATCTTAAGCCAATTCCGCAACTTGAGCAAATTAATCAGGATGGTCTAAAGAAAAGGGAAGCTGTGAGGAAATTACACCAGAAGGTCCGGGAGAACATCCTCAAGAAACCTGAGGACTACAAGAGGAGAGCTGACAATAAATGCAAGGAGATGACCTTTGAACCAGGAGAATGGGTCTGGATCCACATGAAGACCGAGAGGTTCCCACAGAAAAGAAGTTATAAACTAGCACCTAGAGGAGATGGTCCATTCAGAGTGTTGGAAAAGATCAATGATAATGCCTACCGCCTAGAACTTCCAGGTGAGTTCAACATTTCCCATACGTTCAATGTTGCTGACTTGTCTCCTTATCTTGCAGATGAACCAGTTTTGAGGTCAAAACCTTCTGAAGGGGGAGGGAATGATGAGGTCATGGACCCGAACCAAGCTCCCATCACCATTCCTAAGGTCACAGAAGGCCCCATGACCCGTTCCAAGGCTAGAAGGCTCAAGGGTGGATTCATACTTGCTGTTTAAGCTATCCTAGACAACATGGATGAATCACTAAACATGCCAATAGCTCAACCCACCATAGTAGAGCATATTAACGAGCTAAGTGATGACTTGAGAAATGCCTTTGCGCAACTCAATATCACTCCAGGTAAGGAAGCTTCTTTGGCTGAAACTGACAAGGATGGTTATGTGGCAGGAATGGATGTGGAAGAAGACCCCATTTCTGATGAAGAAGGCCTTAAAGACTCAAGTATTGAAGAACCAGAAGTAGAAGACCAAGGCATGGTTCTACCAAGGTTGGTTGAGACGCCCTCAAGATCAACTACCTAGCAAAGAAGGCCAAGACTGAACCAAGGGAAGTCTTTACTTTATTTACACTTTGTGCAGGTAAGATGGGTCAGTCTAGTGGTTCCTAGAACTCGCCCATCCCACAAGCAACCAGGGTTCGAGGCCAAGACTTAGCTTAGGCCTTATTTTCTTTTATTTTGCAACTTTCCTTTTTGGTCTTAAACCGGGCAATCTTAGTTTTCTATTTTCGTTTAAAACCTTAAGTCCTATCATTTTAAGTCTTTTTCCTTTTCTTGAGTCGACCATTAGGTCAAGGCTGAAGGACTATTAATAAAGTCCCACACGCAGCTATTGTAACACACAACCTTTTACCCTAGATCAATATACGAGTCAGTTTGCCCCCTAAGCAAGCCGCAGCCGACCTCTTCTTCCTTGTGAGATTTAAGTGAGCAGAGTCTTGAACTGTATCAAGGATCCATCATCATCCTTGTCGTGTTCTTCGTTCCATCAAATTCATCATCATCTGATCCAACAAGAGAGAGCGTGCAAGCCAGCTTGTAGATCCCATCCCCACTTGATCCTTCATCCGGTTAAGTGTCCATGAAACGACCATCCTTTGCTCTCAAGAGAGTGCGTGAAAGCCAGATTGACGATCCATAATCACCACCCTTCCAGAGACTCCTCCGAGTCTTACATCAGTAACCTTCCAGCACAATTAGATAGAAGCTTCTCTTGGGAATGATCCAAACCGACAAGTTTTGCAAAATTAGCAATATCTTGATGATCATGTGGCCATTTGCTGTGTTTTCTGGCTCGTTTGATCCATGACAGAGCTGGTGAAATTCTCCAATTCATTTCATAATGAAAATCTTGCTGAGCTGAGACATGCAACACCAGTTCTTCAGAGGGTGTGAAATCAACAAAACCAGGTGTTACTGCAGCGGATTCCTTCTCAATCTTGTTCCTGAGATTCCACAGCTCTCCTCCAGGCTCAAATACATCATTATTCATTCCCAGTTTGTGTCTTGAAAGCTCCATTTCTATGGTCTTGTTCCAAACAAAAGGACTGAACAAAAAAGTACCCAAGAATGTCTTTTGGAAATCACATGAGTCAAAGTCAATTATTTTCTCCAATCCACTCTTTGATTGTGGTTTCTTGTGTGCCTCCTCTTCTATCACATCTTGTTGGAAAATAACCAGGTAGTCCATTACTGGTTGATCATCCTTCTGAATGGTGGTTGTTGGAATCTCGACTTTATCTTCTTGAGCTTGTCTACTGATTCTGGTCCTGCTGAGTGGAGTTCTGAGACAGAAGTGAAAGACTCTTGATTCTTTGCTTCTATGGCTGGACGTGTTGTGTTGGACCTTTTCAATTGCTTCTCCACATCGATAATTACTTGTAACAATGCCTCCTTATCCTTCTCATTGAATAATTAAAACGAATTGTTTATCTTCTCTAAATAGATTAGAGATTGTCTTCGCCTTGCTGTAACAGATTGGTTTCTTGATAGATGAACCAAAAGTACTAGATATACATGATCTCTTGCTGTCAGGTTGTTTCTGAACAAAGTTTGAAGGATAAAGCTTTGTCTCAGATGGCTGGTGTCGATCTGTGCTCCACTTATCTCGTTCAAACCTTCTTTGTTCTGGAGCTTCTTTCTTAACAACAACATGCTTCTGGTTTCTTTCCAACTGATCATTCCATCTTTGCTTGAACTCATCTCTGGATGATCTGCTGTTCTTTTGCTGATGTATGTCAAGTCTGAACTTTCTCAGTTGATCTTTGAAGACTTTATCCGTGCTAGCTGTGAATGCTTCAAGCAACAGTTTATCATTCTTGCTGAGTTCTTCCATGTGCTCCTTCGTCATTACCTGAGACAAAAAGAAAACAGAAACCAGTAACTAGTTCTTACAGAAAACAAACAATTAACTTGCAAAACAGAAATAGATTCAAAATGAAATCAAACCTACTTCTCAGATCAATTTCGAACTCAACCAAAGACAAGTACAAATCAAACTTGAGCAATACAGAACAGATTTAAACAGATTAGACTTATAAGAAAAGAGAGAGATCACAAGATTAGGTTCAGTTTCAAGCTTAGATTCAATCAGAACAGAAAAGAACAGATTCACTACACTTGAAACAAATCAATTCCTTTTTAACACAAACCAGAAACAGATTCAAAACCAAATCCAGCCTTAAATCTCTCTGATCAATTTCGAACTCAAGATATGACAAGAACAAATCAGAACAAATCAAAACAGAATGGATCAACTTCACAACACTGAAACAGATCGATTTTTTTTACAAACCCTAAACGATTTCAGTATCAAGCAAATAATAACTTCTGCAACAAGAATCTGATTTTTTTTATCAGAAACAAGATCAAGGAACCCTATTTCTATCAGATTTCGACACAGAACACAGATCAACACGAAATCAAAGTGAATATGAAAAGAAAACAGCAGATTCGTGATCAAAACACTCAAAGTTAATAGATTTCAACAACAGAAACACAGATCTGATCAAAATACAACAGAATATGAAAAGACAAAAAAGAAAATCAGTGAGAAATCGAATACTTCCCTTCCAGAGTTGCTCTGATACCACATAATAAGATCCTAGGATGATGCTCTGGAACAGATGGGATAACCCTTGCAGAAACGAATCAAAAAGACTCAAGTTTCTCAAGGCATGTGGATCGAATGGTGACACAAGAGGGATGGATGATCTCTTGATACTCCTAGGCGACTGATCTGGATATGACACACCAAATAAGAAGCCCTTAACTCTGGATATTACAAACCAGAAACCTTCAACTCGCCAAAGACAAGAGAGAAGAGAGAAAACTAGGTTTTTTTATAAAAAGATGGGTGCTTTCTTATTGATTTCGACTAGACATATAAAGGGAGAGACTTGTACATGCACCAGCTCTCGGAACTAGAAAGGGAATAAAAGCACACGATCCCCTTGGAAATAAAGAAAAGACCAAGTTCTGTGGAAAGAAAACATAACATAAAAACTTAGTCTAAAATATAACATAAGATTGAGATGTCTTCAATCTTGAACAGTGATTAGGACTTAGGTGATATGTAAAGCAGCTTGCGGCCTCGTTAAAAACCTTCCTCCGTAAAACCTCTTTCGGACGAAACCGAGAGCAATGTAAAGAGCACACACAAGTACTTTGCCTAAGTACTAATCAGCTTGAATAGTGATCAAGGTAACTCGGATCATCAAGCTTTGTCCAAGACATTGTTTTTGTTTCCATGACATCTTGAGTAATCCTCCATCAGCTTCATTGAGTTTCTTTGATCTGGAACAAGTGTTGGGACCTTCAGGAATGGATAAGGCATCTTCATCTACAAGCTGGTCCATGATCACATTTTCTTCATTGGTAAGCTGGTCCATGATCACATCATCCCCTCCTTCTTGAAAAGGATTTGTCCTCAAATCTGGTTCATCTGCAAGAAAAGAAACTAAATCAGTAACATCAAATTCATTGCTTAAATTCTTACCTTGCAAATCGAGGCAGTAGGCATGATCCATTTGATTCTAATTTCTCCTGAGGCATTCCTTAGACCTGATACACTAAAACAAGGCAAGTCAATATACGAAAACCTATCAAAGAGTAAGAATCTTATTCCAAATTGGGTTTTGCTCAGTTTTGGATTATGTGCTGCATCTGGAGGTGCTTCTTTGATTATGATGAAGTAAGAGACGTCTTGGTGCTTATCCTGGTCCAAATGAGGTGGTTTGAACCTCTGGTCTTCCTCACACTTGTTGTTTCTATTTGTATGCTTCCAAGCTTCATAATCTGCACATGGCTCTTTTGACAAAAACAAGTGCATCATATCTGTGTAATCACTGATGAATGAACTCTTGAAAACATGATCAGTTATCTTAGCATGCTCACCTGGTCGTCATAGATAGGTTTGAGATGTTCTAAACTCATAAAAAATCAAATAAAGTACAGACAAGATCACCTGATTTGTAGAAGCCATGACTATTTCACCTGAGAAGGTTTGGAAATGATTCCAATTTGACGTGATGCCCTGATGAGTTAAGTTTATATTGCAGTTAAGATTGCTCCTTAATTCCTTCTGGTTGTTGAGATATGACCCTCGGACTACACCAATATCAAAACTGGTGGCTAGACAGTTCTCAAGGTTCCTTTGTTGCAGTTCCAACTTAGTCAAGGAGTCATCTCTCTGATAATATTTCTTTTGGAATAACGTAGCACTTAATCTTGTTTGACCTGTACCAATGGCAAGCAAATCAGGTTTCATGCGTTTCTTAGAGTCTAGATAATTACCTTGAGTGCATTGCTTTGGAATCTGCTGGAGACTAATTGTATCTGGTGGCTTGTCTTTGATTTGAGAAGAAGACATGAGTTCTTCTCTTGATCCAGTGATTTTTTCACCAATTATTCCAGTTTCTTTCTTATCTCCAGTCATGATTTGATGATCTCTGCAGTAGTACTAAAATTGCTGCATATCTTGTGGGTTCCATATCTTGATATGGTCAAGAAGCAAGGTCCTTTGGTCAATTCCCAAGTCCTTATGATCCCTGATGGTTCTATCACGAGCAGAGAACTCTCTAATGGTGATAAGCATACTGTCATTTTCTCCAGGTCTCCATTGAAAGTTTTCAGAATTTCTGGTTATATGTGTGAGAGAAACCCCAATGGGGAAGATGAGAGCTTTACAAGGTCGAAATGAGAGTATTGATGAGAGAGAGAGAGTAAACGAGAGAGTATAGATTAGGGAGACTAGAGAGAGATTAGAGAGTTTATGAAGAAGAAAGGGGTGAATCCCCCATTCAGCTTAATGTTATTGCTCGACATTACACTCATTATATAGAGAAATGAGAATACATTAGGGTTTACAAGGAAATTAATAAGCATGTGAAGTCAAGGGAAGAAGGGAGACTCCTTTTGAATTGTGTGGCTGAGATCCTTTATATGCTTTGACAGCCTGGATTAGTATGGCTGAGCCTAAGGTTTACTTGGCCAGAAACCTTCCACCCAGGCCACTGTACACGTCTAAGATCAGTCCAGGTTCATGCTGGCCTTATCCCTTCTGCATCTTATCCACAAACGTTAAGTTACAAGAGCATCTCGACAGATGCTTTCCAAGATGCTTCCGGGTCATCTCCTCTTCCTCTCTTCTTCCTTTCTTCTTCCTTTATTCTTTCTAGGGTTCTTCTTGCCTTGTGCATCAAGGTACCTCCATGGATGTGTACGGATTAGGTCTAGCCGTACACATTTCGCCCTATTTTTGCACAGACGCAATTTATGCTCTAATGGTCGAAAAGTGAAGTTTCGGGTCGACCTCGTCCGTACGGTCCGTACAGTCCGTACGGCCGTATGGTACGGACAACCCGAACTTTGCACATCGACCATTTGACTCCAAACTTCACCCAAGCTTTTTTCTTTCATTGTAAACCTTTTCTGAACTTCTTTCTAGCTCAGCATTGCCTTCTGGACCCTCCTTAAGTCTTGACAGAACTTCTAAGAGGTTTGGCCCTAACTTTGCACATAACCTTTAGTGATAAGATTATCCCTTTAGGTTTAACGCTCCCCCTCAAGCTGGAATCTATAGATCCTGAGTCAAGCTCGGAACCCTGAAGTCACTCCTCATTAAAAACCTTATCAAAGAAAACCCTCCTTAGGGATAAAACCTCGATAAGGAAAAGAGTAAGCTCCTTCAAGGCCTAGGGATTGGCCATTGAGTTTTTTGTGTCTAAACCAGTGTGGTGGACACAAATAACTCTGGATCGGGGCCTAACTGGTGCAGCAATGATCTACATCTCTTGCGCACTCATTATCTTTACTTGACCTTTCCATAGACCCGGTTTAGGTCTCCCCCTTTCAACTGACTTCACTGCCATCTTAGAGAAGCTAGGAAACGCCTTGATCATCTTCAGTGAGGCTCAAGCCATGGTTCTCTTCAACTAAGCCTGCTCTTGGTCTCTCCCCCCTTTCACCTATCCTCCTGATAGGTTCAAGTGCTCGGACACACCAGATCATCCTTGATAGAGTAACCAGTACCTGATACATCATTCCACAAGTGTATCAGTCCTCAAGAGATAAACCTAATATGAATGTATATAAAGATAAGTTCAGGTTTACTCCCTTGTCTAAATGGTGAGGAGTGGCTTGCTTTAACCAGCCACTTGAATCCCTCACTGCCTGATCTCTCTTGGATCATTGAAGCTCTTCAACACTCCCCCTCAAGCTTGAGACTTCTTAAAGGAACAAGCTTGGACGGTTTGAAGCTTCATGATCCGGACTGAACAAACCAATGCAACCATCCTTCATCACTCGCCAACTTGATGGACTGCTGGTTGATTCATCAGCTATCTCTTCAACCACCTCACTCTAGAAGCCGCATTGATAGAGTAGCCTTCTTCATACACAGCCAAGACTGCTCTGAACAGTCTCTTGACTAAGCAAACCACTGCCTAGACCCGGTTGGCTCCTTCTTCAGTTTGCTTGCAATGGTAAGGAGGAACATAGGTCAATGTACTTAGGATATTCAGGTAGCTCACTTAACTCCCCTCCTCAAGCTTGGATTGAGTCTAGGTCCAAGCTTGAAGTGAGCCGTTTTGAGCTTTAAGATCAGGAGTGCAACATCCCAAGGACTGCACATACAACCACTGATCAACCTTTCCTTTTAGTACCAGTGCCTTAAGATCACCAGTCTCCTTAAGACTTAGGTGATGACCTCGCCTTGTGTGTCCACAAACACACACCAGCGACCACTCTCCATTGCTATAACAATGGGTACTGCCTTCCTCTTGAACCCGGATTGATGATGGACTGGAACACTTCCTGAAACATCACTTAAACTCCAAGCAAGATAAGACACAAGCATTGGGATCAAACCTTGACTAATCATCAAGTTTCATCACCAATGTCACAAGCTCTACAACAGATTAAACTAGACATTATCAAGTTTTAATCTTTGCAAGCAACGTCTCTAAGCACAAGCAAGATCAATTCAGATCAAGACAAGCTACTTAGGCAATTTTCAAGCTCCTTAATCTGCAACTGACATGAATCTAGATGCATCAATATAAGGCAGCAACAAGATGATAATATGCAGTAACCTTAATCAGACTCTAACTCATGAATGCAACCGGTTTAGATACCTATAATCAACTTCAAACACACATTCATTTAGAGCTGAGATTAAGCATCATTATCACCAAACAACATCAGTCTCAATGCAAGAAGGTTTAGACATACTACTAACTCCCTAACAAGCTTCACTAGAATCAGGTTAAGCATTTTCTCAAACACCAAGCAAGTCTCTTTAAGCATCCTGGGACAGATTCTAAATCCATTTCAGTTCATTTAGCAATCTTAAACATATCCTCAGGTTATTCAACTCAACACAACACACAACCAGTCATTATCACACTCAATATCAAGAAGGGACAGTAATAGCTTACAGTCAAGTAACCGGATTGATTCCTTGAACCTCCAATGGCATAAAGGTCATGACTTTACTGGATGTGAGAGTCTGGATCGTCACCCACCTCCTTCTCCTTCAGTCTAGGACCACCTTCTTGTACCTCCATCTCAAAAGGCCCCTCCTTTCTTCATATTATCAGCTCGCCCTTCTGGATGATCTTCTTTGGAACCCGGATGATCATGATTCTTGAACAAGATGGATCTGGGTAAGGTTCTTGACGCCTCTCCATCCACCTTTGCTTCCAACGAGTCTTCTTCAACTGGTACAGACAGGAACGGCTGAGAGACAAGGAGAACACTCCACGGATTCAAGTTTCTTCTTCTTCTTCCAGAAACAGATCTCGGATGGATGTATCTTCAAAGTTTGGTTTTAAGATGAGAAAGAGTGTGAGGTTTGCGGAAGCTTTAGCTCAGGTTCTGATGAACCTGGCTCTGATACCATGAAAGTTTTCAGAGGTTCTGGTTGTATGTGTGAGAAAAACTCCAATAGGGAAGATGAGAGCTTTACAAGGTCGAAATGAGAGTGAGATTGATGAGAGAGAGAGTAAACGAGAGAGTATAGAGATTAGGGAGACTGGAGAGAGATTAGAGAGATTATGAAGAAGAAAGGAGTGAATCCCCCATTCAGCTTAATGTTATTGCTCGACATTACACTCATTATATAGAGAAATGAGAATACATTAGGGTTTACAAGGAAATCAATAAGCATGTGAAGTCAAGGGAAGAAGGGAGACTCCTTTTGAATCGTGTGGCTGAGATCCTTTACATGATTTGACAGCCTGGATCAGTATGGCTGAGCCTAAGGTTTACTTGGCCAGAAACCTTCCACCCACGCCAATGTACACGTCCATAGATCAGTCCAAGTTCATGCTGGCCTTATTCCTTCAGCATCTTATCCACAAACAGTAAGTAACAAGAGCATCTCGACAGATGCTTTCCAAGATGCTTATGGGTCATCTCCTCTTCCTCTCTTCTTCCTTTCTTCTTCCTTTCTTCTTTCTAGGGTTCTTCTTGCCTTGTGAATCAAGGTACCTCCATGGATGTGTACGGATTAGGTCTGGCCGTACACATTTAGCCCTATTTTTGCACAGACCCAATTTATGCTCTAATGGTCGAAAAGTGAAGTTTTGGGTCGACCCCGTCCTTACGGTCCGTACAGTCCGTACGGCCGTACGGTACGGACAACCCGAACTTTACACATCGACCATTTGACTCCAAACTTCACCCAAGCCTTCTTCCTTCATTCTAAACCCTTCCTGAACCTCTTTCTAGCTCAGCATTGCCTTCTGGACCCTCCTTAAGTCTTGACAGAACTTATAAGAGGTTTGGCCCTAACTTTGCACATAACCTTTAGTGATCAGATTATCACTTCAGGTTTAACATCCATGAGTAAGTCTGTAACCTTCCAGCACAATTAGATAGAAGCTTCTCTAGGGAATAATCCAAACCGACAAGTTTTGCAAAATTAGCAATATCTTGATGATCATGTGGCCATTTTCTGTGGTTTCTGGCTCGTTTGATCCATGACAGAGTTGGTGAAATTCTCCAATTGATTTCATAATGAAATTTTTGCTGATCTGAGACATGCAACACCAGTTCTTCAGAGGATGTGAAATCAAGAAAACCAGGTGTTACTGCAGTGGATTCCTTCTCAATATTGTTCCAGGCTCAAATACATCATTCTTCATGCCCAGTTTGTGTCTTGAAAGCTCCATTGCTCTGATCCTGTTCCAAACAAAAGTACCCAAGAATGTCTTTTGGAAATCACATGAGTCAAAGTCAATTATTTTCTCCAATCCACTCTCTGATTGTGGTTTCTTGTGTGCCTCCTCTTCTATCACATCTTGTTGGAAAATAACCAGGTCGTCCATTACTGGTTGATCATCCTTCTGAATGGTGGTTGTTGGAATCCTTTATCTTCTTGAGCTTGTGCTACTGATTCTGGTCCTGCTGAGTGGAGTTCAGAGACATAAGTGAAAGACTCTTGATTCTGTGCTTCTATGGCTGGACGTGTTGTGTTGGACCTTTTGAATTGCTTCTCCACATCCATCATTACTTGTAACAATGCCTTCTTATCCTTCTCACTGAATAAACCGAATTGTTTATCTTCTCTAAATAGATTAGAGATTGTCTTCGCCTTGCTGTAACAGATTGGTTTCTTGATAGATGAACCAAAAGTACTAGATATACAAGATCTCTTGGTGTCAGGTTGTTTCTGAACAGAGTTTGAAGGATAAAGCTTTGTCTCAGATGGCTGGTGTCGATTTGTGCTCCACTTATCTCGTTCAAACCTTCTTTGTTCTGGAGCTTCTTTCTTAACAACAGCATGCTTCTGGTTTCTTTCCAACTGATCATTCCCTCTTTGCCTGAACTCATCTCTGGATGATCTGCTGTTCTTTTGCTGATGTATGTCAAGTCTGAATTTTCTCAGTTGATCTTTGAAGACTTTATCCATGCTAGCCGTGAATGCTTCAAGCAACCGTTTATCATTCTTTCTGATTTCTTCCATGTGCTCCTTCGTCATTACCTGAGACACAAAGAAAACAGAAACCAGTAACTATTTCTTACAGAAAACAAACAATTAACTTGCAAAACAAAAATAGATTCAAAATGAAATCAAACCTACTTCTCAGATCAATTTCGAACTCAACCAAAGACAAGTACAAATCAAACTTGAGCAATACAGAACAGATTTAAACAGATTTAAACATATTAGACTTATGAGAACAGAGAGAGATCACGAAATTAGGTTCAGTTTCAAGCTTAGATTCAATCAGAACAGAAAAGAACAGATGCACTACACTTGAAACAAATCGATTCCTTTTTAACACAAATCAGAAACATATTCAAAAACAAATCAAACCATAAATCTCTCTGATCAATTTCGAACTCAAAATATGACAAGAACAAATCATAACTAATCAAAATTGAATGGATCAACTTCACAACACTGAAACAGATCGATTTTTTTTTACAAACCCTAAACGATTTCAGTATCAAGCAATCAATAACTTCTGCAACAAGAATCCGAATTTTTTTTATCAGAAAAAATATCAAGGAACCCTATTTCTATCAGATTTCGACACAGAACACAGATCAAGACGAAATCAAAGTGAATATGAAAAGAAAACAGCAGATTCATGATCAAAACACTCAAAGTTAATAGATTTCAACAACAGAAACAAAGATCTGATCAAAACACAAAAGAATATGAAAAGAAAAAAACAAAAATCAGCGAGAAATCGAATACTTCCCTTCCAGAGTTGCTCTGATACCACATAATAAGATCCTAGGATGATGCTCTGGAACAGATGGGATAATCCTTGCAGAAACGAATCAAAAAGACTCAAGTTTCTCAAGGCATGTGGATCGAATAGTGACACAAGAGGGATGGATAATCTCTTGATACTCCTAGGCGACTGATCTGGATACGACACACCAAATAAGAAGCCCTTAACTCTGGATATTACACACCAGAAACCTTCAACTCGCCAAAGACAAGAGAGAAGAGAGAAAACTAGGTTTTTTTGATAAAATGATGGGTGCTTTCTTATTGATTTCGACAAGATATATAAAGGGAGAGACTTGTACATGCACAAGCTCTCGGAACTAGCAAGTGAATAAAAGCACACGCTCCCCTTGGAAATAAAGCAAAGACCAAGTTCTGTGGAAAGACAACATAACATAAAAACTTAGTCTAAAATATAACATAAGATTGAGATGTCTTCAATCTTGAACAGTGATTAGGACTTAGGTGATATGTAAAGCAGCTTGCGGCCTCGTTAAAAACCTTCCTCCGTAAAACCTCTTTGGGAAAAAACCGAGAGCAAGGAAAAGAGCACACACAAGTTCTTTGCCTAAGTACTAATCAGCTTGAATGGTGATCAAGGTAACTCAGATCATCAAGCTTTGTCCAAGACATTGTTTTTGTTTCCATGACATCTTGAGTAATCATCCATCAGCTTCATTGAGTTTCTTTGATCTGGAACAAGTGTTGGGACCTTCAGGAATGGATAAGGCATCTTCATCTACAAGCTGGACCATGATCACATTTTCTTCATTGGTAAGCTGGTCCATGATCACATCAGTATATGGAAACATATCCAACCTCAGTAGAGTCTTTGAAGTGAAGAAGGCTATCAACTGCTTGAACCAGCAAGATATGGACTTTAACCACCACTTTGGTAAGTTCATAGCTCTCTGGGCAGAGCTGGAAATGTTAAGACCAAGTACCACTGATCCAACCATCCTGAATTAGAGGCGTGAGCAAGACAAGGTGTTTTGTCTACTCCTCACTCTCAATCCAGGGTACAATGACCTCATCAAACATCTGCTAAGGGCAGACAAGTTACCTACCCTTGAGGAGGTATGTGCTCAAATCCAAAAGTAGCAACGTTCAGTGGGACTCTTTGGTGGAAAAAGTGACCTGAACATGGCTCACAAAGCTGAAGCCTCAGTCAATAAGGCCTACTTCAAGCCAGAGAACCGGCGAGTCACTTGTGAGCATTGCAAAAAGAATGGTCATATGAAGAACCAGTGCTGGATTCTTCATCCTCATCTCTGACCTCCATCACGGTTCAATCAGGCCAGAGCTCATGAAGATGTCCATCAGAATGCCCAGCCTTCAGTTCAACTAGTGCATCAACAAAATGGAGGGAGAGCCACGAACTCTACTGCCCACATTGCTGGAACATCTACTCAACTCCACCAGGAGGACTCTCTTATCCGCAAGTCAGACATTGAGGCTCTCATAAAAGCCCTCAAATGCGAACTCTGGTAACATTAGTAATAATGTTCATAATGTTTTAAATACCATTCAGTGCAACTCTAAAACTGATAGGCCTTTAATCATAGAATCTGGAGCCTCACACCATACGATAAAAGATGCTAAACTGATTAGTAATGTTAAACCGGCTCTAGGAAGTGTGATGATAGCAAATGGTGATAAGGTACCCATTGAGGGTATAGGGAATTTGAAACTATTTGATATGGAGTCTAAGGCTTTATACATGCACACCTTTACA
This sequence comes from Moricandia arvensis, assembly GCA_905132765.1. Classification (NCBI taxonomy): domain Eukaryota; kingdom Viridiplantae; phylum Streptophyta; class Magnoliopsida; order Brassicales; family Brassicaceae; genus Moricandia; species Moricandia arvensis. The sequence goes on from CAJHQP010000943.1 coordinate 117,053, forward strand.
TCTAATTTACTCTCAGTAAAAAGGGCAACTTGTGATCTTAATCTCCATTTGATTTTTAGTCCTAATGAGGTTCATTTTCAGGATGTTGAGACAAGTAAGATGATTGGAAAAGGTGTGAGCAAAGGAGACCTTTATTTGCTCGAAGACACCAAGCTTAAATCAAATTTACCTTATGCTTTTAATTCTGGTTCTGTTTTAGATTCCAGTGTTTTATGGCATGCTAAATTAGGCCATCCTCACTCTCGTGCCTTAGGGTTGATGTTACCTAACTTGTCTTTTAAGAATTATAGCTGTGAAGCTTGTATTCTTGGTAAACATTACAGAACTGTTTTCTCTAAATCAAACACCATTTATGAACATTGCTCTGATCTAGTTCACTCAGATGTCTGGACTGCACCTTGGGTATCTAGGGAAAACCACAAATAATTTGTACCTTTATAGATGAGAAATCAAAGTATACTTGGCTGACCTTAATCCAATCTAAAGATAGAGTGTTAGAAGCTTTTATCAACTTTCAAAGTTATATCACTAATCATTTCAATGCCAAGATTAAAATTTTTAGGTCAGACAATGGTGGTGAATACACAAGTAATGCTTTCAAGAACCACTTAGCCAAACATGGAATCATCCATGAAACCAGTTGCCCATACACACCTCAACAAAATGGAGTGGCAGAGAGGAAGAATATACATCTCATGGAGGTTGCTAGGAGTATGATGTTCCACACTAATGTCCCAAAACGCTTTTGGGGTGATGCTGTGGTATCAGCATGCTACCTGATCAATAAAACACCTACACGGATACTCCATGATGTCTCTCCCTATGAGGTATTGAATAAAACCAAACCCTCTCTTGATCATTTGCATGTGTTTGGTTGTCTCTGCTTTGTTTTGATTCCAGGAGAACAAAGAAATAAACTTGAAGCCAAAAGTGTCAAAGCCATATTCATTGGGTATTCTGCAAATCAAAAGTAAAACAAGTGCTATGTACCAGAAACCAGGAGAGTAATGGTCTCAAGGGATGTTAAATTTGTTGAGTCAAAAGGATATTATGGTGAGAAAAGCTAGGATAACCTGAAAGATCTCTCACACGCCCCATCAGACAGAGGAAATAACTTCAGGATCATCCTGGAGAGCCTTGGTGTTAACCAGCCCAAGGCAAGGGAGGCTCCAAGAGAGGCGCCTCATCAAACCGCAGATACAGTTCAAGAGGGTATCCAGGTTGTTCCTGAGGGTGACAACCAACCAGAACCAGAAGGAACAATGCAGCATGAAGGTTCTGAAAGTCATGATCAACCTGATCACCCTCAAGATCATGAAGATGAGGACACTGAAGAGCAAGTGCAAGTACAACCATTAAGAAGAAGCACCAGGATTAGGCATGATCCAGAGACCTTGAAAAATAAAAGGGTATACTTCAATGCCAATGCAGTTGCTCATCCCACTCAGGCAGTTTGCTCCTTGGCTCAATATCCAGAAGATCATCAAGCCTTCATAAGCAATGTAGATCAAGAGTACCTTCCAAGAACTTATGAAGAGGCAATGGCAGATGGTGAATGGAGAGCATCAGTTGAAGATGAAATCAATGCCATGATCAATAATTATACATGGTTTGAAACTGAGCTTCCCAAAGGAAAGAAAGCAGTAACAAATCGCCTCATCTACACCATCAAGTATCTAGCTAATGGAAAACCAGAAAGAAAGAAGACAAGGCTAGTAGAAAGGGGGTTCACTCAGACTTATGGAGAAGATTACTTGGATACATTTGCACCAGTAGCAACACTCCACACCATCAGAATTATACTCTCACTTGCAACCAACTTGGAGTGGGATCTATGGCAAATGGATTTGAAAAATTCCTTCCTTCAAGGAGAACTAGAGGATGAGGTCTACATGCACCCTCCTCCTGGTCTAGAAGACATGGTCAAACTAGGAAATGTGTTGAGACTCAAGAAGGCTATCTATGGGCTGAAACAATCACCAAGAGCTTGGTACCATAAGCTCAGCACCACCCTCAATGGAAAAGGGTTTAGTAGATCTGAGGAAGACCATACTTTATTCACTCTTACCAGCCAACAAGGTATAGTAGTCATCCTTGTGTATGTTGATGATATCATCATCACAAGGAGTGACAAAGAACGTATACAAACCACTAAAGCTTATTTGAAATCTGTTTTTGATATTAAAGATTTGGGTGAACTAAAGTACTTTCTTGGAATAGAAGTATGTCGATCTAAAGAAGGGATCTTCTTATCCCAGAGAAAGTACACACTTGATCTCTTGAATGGAGCAGGTATGCTTGGAGAGAAACCAGCAAAGACTCCACTAGAGGATGCGTATAAGATCTTGCGTGAGGGGGAGTATGAGGCAACACCATTTGATGATCCAAAACAATACAGAAGACTAGTGGGTAAGCTTATCTACTTAACTATCACTAGACCTGATATATGTTTTGCTGTGAACCATGTGAGCCAGCATATGCAAGTGCCAAAGGTTCATCACTGGAAAATGGTGGAGAGGATACTTAGATATCTTAGTGGAGCTCCTGGACAAGGAGTATGGATGGGATGTAATGGAAACACAGAAGTAGTAGGATACTGTGATGGTGATTGGGCAGGAGACAGAAATGATAAGAAGTCCACCACTGGCTATTGCACCTTCATTGGAGGCAACTTGGTAACCTGGAAAAGCAAGAAGCAAAAAGTGGTTTCATGTTCAAGTGCTGAACCTGAATACAGAGCCATGAGGAAGCTCACAAATGAGCTGGTGTGGATCGAAGTATTACTCAAAGATTTGGGAATTGAGATCACTTCTCCAATCACAATGCATTGTGACAACCAGGCAGCCATTCACATAGCCTCAAACTCAGTGTTTCATGAGAGGACAAAACACATTGAGGTGGACTGCCATAAGGTGAGGCAAATGGTGATCCAAGAAGTCATATTGCCTTGCTACACAAGGAGTGAACATCAGCTGGCCGACATTTTCACTAAAGCCGCCAGTACCAAGGTCTGTGAGTCCATTTATCCTAAACTTGGACTCACTGACATTACCAAGGCATGATCCTCTCAGCCGTGGAGTTTCTACTCTTTCCTTAGTATGTTTTTATCCCAAAAACAGGGTTTTTCATACTAAGGTTTTAATGAGGGAAGTCTTCGGGGTTTCCAAGCTTGATCATTGCATTGGATCAAGCTTGAGGGGGAGTATTGACCTTAGGGAATAAAGAAGACAAAGAAATGAAGAGGATGAGGTTACTTGGGAGAGAAGGCAGTCCGTACATGTGTACGGAATGACTTGACTCACAAGTCACTCATCTGTGACCTAGAGGAGACTTGAGAGACAAGAAACAGAGGAGCACTCGCCGAGTTTGAATATTCAAACAGAAGAGAGATCCGTTGGAGCCAAGAAGACAAAGGGTGAATTGTTTATAGTAAAAGTCACATGTGCTCAGCTCACCCACTTGCGAGTAGACCGTTCAGGACCTGTCCCTTTCCCTCTCTAGAATCTCGACCAGAGCAACATTATTTTAATTCATTCCTTTTGTTTATTCATTTATGGACAGAAGGCATCTTGCCTATTTATACTCTTGTAACCAGTTTATTCAGATGTAAGGAAAAAGAATCCTTCCTCATACTCTTTTCTCTCTCGAGTACAAACAACAAATCTCTCTATCTTTCTTCTGCTCTCGAATCAAACACACTCTCTCTCTCTCCCTTGTTCTTGAGTGTTCTTCATCATATTCTTCATAAACTTACAGTATCTCTATCAGAAACTATAGTCCTAGGCATGCCATGTAAACGAACAACCTCTTTAAAGAACAAGTTAGCAATATGCAATGCATCATCAGTCTTATGACATGCTATGAAATGTGCCATTTTGGAGAACCTATCAACAACAACAAAGATGGAGTCCTTTCCGGTTCTAGTCCTAGGCAATCCAACAATGAAATCCATGGATATGTCATTCCAAGGATGGTGTGGAATGGGTAAAGGAGTGTACAAACCCTGATATTGGACTTGGGACTTAGCATGCTTGCAAGTAGCACACCTTCAACAGATTCTCTCCACATCTCTCTTCATGTGTGGCCAATAGAAGTGATCCTGCAAAACTTTAAGGGGCTTGGAAATCCCAAAATGTCCCATTAGACTGCCCCCATGGGATTCCCTAACAAAGAGATCTCGTAGATAACAATTAGGCACACACAATTTGTTATCATAAAACAAGAATCCATCTTGTCTAAAGTAATGCCCTATAGCAAATTTCTCACAAGACACATAAGCTTCTTTAAAATCCTCATCATCTCAGTCATGGTGGCTACCATAGATTGATTCAGTTGAGCAGTCATGGCTTCCATGAGCAGCTTGTTCTTCCGGACCAACTCGGCTTCTTCTTCAGTCTCGGTCCCATGGATGCCTGCACCAAGGAAACACAATAACCAGTAAATAGTTCAAGGTAATCACGAGAAACAAAAAAGGAAAAAATCAACACAAAAGAAATACTTGTTCGACAAGGTGAACTTTATGCGGCTAGGTCTAAAAATTCAAGGGATTTCGCCTAAACTAAAAAGGAAAGTGCACAAAATTTTCGCCTAAACCTTAAACAAAATCGAGCAGCCTTAAGACAACCTAGTTCAACTTTCGCTCAAGATGATAGAAGATTATTACGGATGAAATAAAAAAGAGTTAAAGAGTAAATGAGACTTCCCCAACCAAAGTTACTCTGATACCACATGACACGACCCTAGGATGCTTCTTTGGTTGCTGCGAGGATGATCCTTGCAAGAACAAATCAAGGACTCAAGTTCTTCAAGGTTTGTGGATTTAATGGTGACACAAGAGGGATGAGAGAACTCTTGATATTCCTAGATGATTAGCTCGGATATGACACACCAAGGTAAACACCCTTAAGGATATGCTTATTACACACCAGAAAGACACTCGACAAACTTCTAGAGAGAGAGCCGTCAAGAGAGAACAAAAGACTTGATAATAGATTGCTTAAGTACAATAGGGTTTGCGGAAACCCTTAAATAAAAAGAAACCAGAGAACAAGCTCTCTAGGGTTTCGAAAACATAATGTGAAAACTATAGTTTAACATATAACATAAGCTAAAGATAAATGACTTCTAGTAGTCTTGGGCCGAGATAGGGCCTAGGTGATTTGTAAGACAAGTCGTGGCCTCGTTAAAAACCATCCTCCGGAAAACCTCGTGGGACAAAACCAAAAGCAAGGAAAAGAGCACACAACAAATGTCTTGCCTAAACACTATGGAAATGAGCTGAATAAAGAGAAGGATGTATCTAAGGAGTGTTCAAGGAGAAGGAAGGAAGTGAGGTCGACCTGTCCGTACAAGGCCGTACAGCCCGTACAAGGCCGTACAAGCCGTACAAGGCCGTACAAGGTCGACTGTACACTTCTCAACGAAGGAGCAAAGATGATCTGATCCGGGAAGGTTTAACCCGGGGGGAAGTTAACATGACGAGTTACCTTGAAGACTTACCACCTTATACGAACGTTGGAGAGGATAAGGTTTGCGAGCCAGGCTGTCCAAAGCTGGAGCATCTGGTCCAAGATTCCAATATGCTCTTCCCTCTTGAGCCACTCGTTCAAATAAGCGCTCCTCTCCTCCTTGACCGGCCACATCTCTGGTTCTTTGGCCTTTACTTTTTCCTTGTAAAGCACTCTATATATTTGTAATCCTCTCACTCGAAATAAATCAAGGAGAATCATTTCTCCTTTTCTCTAGTTTTCTCTCTCGAGTTCTTCATAGATTTATCTCTGGTTCTAAACAAAAGTCTCTCCTTTTCTCCTCAAATCTTCTCATTCTCGTCCATATCTCTCTTAGTTTACAAATCTCACATGGTGTCAGAGCCAGGTAGCTCGGATATCTAGCTTTCTCTTTCGCAAATACTCTGTTCTAAGTTCAAGTTTCAACCTTTCTCCAAGTTACCTTCAAACTAAAGCCTTTCCATATGGAAAACCTCAACACTTTGGCTATTCTGGTTACTCTCAAAGGGATGAACTACTTACTCTGGTCGCGGTTGGTGAAGACAGCTCTAGGAGGCAAAGGCTTATGGAGCCATGTCACGAGCTTTGAAGCACCAAGACAGACGACCCAAGATGGTGACAAGGAGATTGTCACAACCGATGTTGCAAAGTGGGAGCAGGAAGACATGATGGTTGTAACCATCCTCCAAAGCTCTCTTGACACATCCATACTCGAAGCCTACTCTTACTGTCAGACGGCTAAAGATCTCTGGGATACCCTGAAGAAATTCTATGGAAACATCAGCAACCTCAGCCGTGTGTTTGAAGTAAAGCGAGCCATCAACAATCTAAGCCAAGAAGGGATGGAGTTTACTCAGCACTTCGGAAAGTTCAGGACTTTATGGTCCGAACTTGAGATGCTGAGGCCAAACTCTATGGATCCAGATGTGCTTGAAGAAAGGCGTGAACAAGACAAGGTGTTTGGTCTCTTGCTCACCCTCAACCCAGCATACAATGACCTCATCAAACACTTCCTCAGATCCGAGAATCTCCCATCCCTTGAAGAAGTGTGGTCTCAAATCCAGAAGGAGCAAGGATCTCTGGATCTATTTGGAGGTAAAGGAGACCTTGCTCTGGCAAACAAGGCTGTTGAAGATACTCAGGCTAACCCTCAGGCAAACCGGGTCTCATACAAGAATGAAGACAGAAGGACTGCTGGATGTGAGCATTGCAAGCGGAGAGGCCATAGGAAGGAGCAGTGCTGGATCCTCCATCCACATCTCAAACCGCCTAAGTTTGCTGCCAGAGACCGGGATGCAAGAGCACAGTTTACAAGTAGCATGGTGAACCAAGACCAACCAGCAAGTACCTCAAACGGCCAGACTGAAGGAGCCAAAGCTCTCACCACTCATGGCACCCTGAAGAGAAATGATGATGGTCTAGTAAGGAGTTCCGAACTAGACCTTCTCATCAAAGCCTTCAAAGAGTACTCTGGTATGGCAGTAGGTAGCCACTTAGAAATGCCTAGGGTATCTACTATTGTTGGAACCTCTCTTGCTGCATCGAGTATTCGAAACATAAATAATGTTTCTCTTGCTGCATCCTCATTGCCTAAACCATTATTCATTGATTCTGGTGCATCTCATCATATGATAAGTGACACTAGATTGATTAAAGACATAGAACCGGCTTTAGGTCATGTTATGATAGCAAATGGAGATAGAATACCTATCAAATTGGAAACTTGCGCTTATTTGAAAAGGATTCTAAAACTTTCTTCATGCCTGAATTCACATCCAACTTGCTTTTTGTAAAAATAGGCACTACTGATCTAAATTGCAAGGTTACTTTTAGTCCTAATGATGTGATTTTTTAAGCTGATTGGAAAAGGGATCAAAAGAGGAGACCTTTACTTGCTTGAAGATGTCAAGCCTTTATCTAGTTTAAATTGCGCATTTAGTTCTGTTCCAGTTTTGAATAATGACGCATTGTGGCATGCTAGACTAGTTCATCCACATGGTAGAGCTTTGAACTTGATATTTCCAAGTGTTTCGTTTAAAAACAATGATTGTGAAGCTTGTGTTTTGGGTAAACATTGCAAATCAGTCTTTCCAAGGTCTAGAACCATTTATGAGAACTGCTTTGATTTAGTGCATTCTGATGTGTGGACTGCCCCTTGCTTATCTAGAGGGAATCAAAAGTATTATGTCACCTTCATTGATGAAAAATCAAAATATACTTGGATCACCCTGATTAAGTCTAAGGATAGAGTCTTAGAGGCATTTAAAATTTTCAATCATATATTGCTAACAACTATAATGCCAAGCTCAAAATTTTTAGATCAGATAATGGAAGGGAGTATACAAGCAATGCGTTCAAAGATCATCTAGCCAAGTAAGGAATCATCCATCAAACTAGTTACCCCTACACTCCTCAACAGAATGGTGTAGCTGAAAGGAAGAACCGTCACCTTATGGAGGTAGCAAGGTCGATCATGTTCCATAGACATGTCCCAAAGAGGTTCTGGAGTGATGCATTCACTCAGCTTGCTACATAATCAACCGTACCCCTACAAGAATCCTGAAAGATGTCTCTCCTTTTGAGGTCCTAAACAAGATAAAGCCATCTCTAGACCATCTTAGAGTGTTTGGGTGTCTTTGCTATGTTCTGGTTCCGGGAGAGATGAGGAACAAGGTAGAGCCAAGGAGTTCCAAAGCCATGTTTATTGGGTACTCAACTACTCAGAAGGAGTACAAATTCTATGATCCGTTGACAAGGAAGGTCTCAGTGTCTAGAGATGTGAATTTTGTAGATGGGAGAGGGTAGTATGAAGATAACAAGTGGGATCACTTGAAAGATCTATCTCAAGACCCTACGGACCGTGCTACTAACCTACGGATAATCCTAGAGAGCTTGGGTATCAACATGTCCCATGATCAGGAACCTAGCCAACATCAACCAGCACCAACTCAAGACCCACTACTACTGATGATACCTGAGTTGATCATGAGGGGGGCAATGAAGAAGATCTTGACCAGCACTAGGAAAGTTCATTTCAAGACTCAACTCACCATGATCAAGCCGGCCATCAACAAGAAGAGAAACAACATAGTAGTGGAGAAGAATCAGAAGCCGCTGCTCCAGAACCAGAAGTTCCAACCGAGGCTCAACCCCTAAGAAGAAGTACCAGAACCATGCACCATCCTTCTCATTGGAAAAATACAAGGGTCTACTTCAATGCTGAAGCTGTGGCAAGTCCTATTGGAGGTACATGCTCATTGGCGTGCTATCCAACTGAACATCAGGTATTCATAGGAATACTTGATGGAGAAGAGATCCCGAGTAGTTTTGAAGAGGCAATGAAGCACAAAGTATGGAGAGATTCAGAGGGCAGTGAAAGGGATGCCATGATCAAGAATGGAACCTGGTTTGAAGCTGAGTTACCAAGAGGGAAGAAAGCTGTCACAAGCAAATGGATCTTTACAATCAAGTACAATGCGGATGGCACTATTGAGAGACGCAAGACTAGACTGGTGGCTAGAGGATTCACACAAACATATGGTGAAGACTACCTGGACACTTTTGCACCAGTAGCCAAACTCCATACTATCCGCATTGTGCTCTCTATTGCAACCAATCTGGAATGGGGACTATGGCAGAGGACGTCAAGAATGCTTTCCTCCAAGGGGAGCTTGAAGATGAAGTCTACATGCATCAACCACCTGGTCTTGAGCACTTGGTGAAACCAGGAAATGTATTCCGGTTGAAGAAGGCAATCTATGGTCTAAAACAATCTCCCAGAGCCTGGTACAACAAGCTAAGCACTACCCTGAATTGCCGAGGCTTTGTGAAATCAGAACTTGACCACACCCTCTTCACTCTCACCTCAACCTCAGGTATTATTGTTCTCCTTGTCTATGTTGATGATATCATCATAACAGGGAGTGACACAGCCGGTATTCAATCTACTAAAGAGTTTCTTAAATCTATGTTTGATATCAAGGACTTGGGTAACCTAAAGTACTTCCTTGGTATAGAAATATGTCGATCCAAGGATGGACTATTTCTTTCCCAAAGGAAGTACACACTTGATCTACTAAAGGATGCAGGTACTGTAGATGGGAAACCAGCCAAGATACCCTTGGAGGAAGGGTACAAACTTACATTTGAGGGGGATATTGAAGAGAATAAACCATTTGAAGATGCTAAGCTGTATAGGAAGATGGTAGGGAAGCTGATCTATCTTACAATCACCCGACCAGATATTTGCAATGCGGTGAATCAAGTGAGCCAGAACATGCAAGACCCCAAGATGCATTATTGGAGTATGGTACCTGAGTGGCTTACCCAGCCAAGGAGTCTAGATGGGATGCAACAAGAACACGAAATTGGTTGGATACTGTGATGCAGACTGGGCAGGCGACAGAGTGGATAGGAAGTCTACCTCTGGCTATTGCACGTTCATAGGAGGCAACCTAGTGACTTGGAAGAGCAAGAAGCAAAAGGTGGTGTCATGCTCTAGTGCAGAAGCTGAGTATAGAGCAATGAGGAAGTTGTCTAGTGAACTTGTTTGGATCAAAGGGATTCTCAAGGATCTAGGCATTGAAGTCATCAAACCCATTACCATGCATTGTGATAACCAAGCATCTATTCATATAGCCTCCAACTCGGTCTTCCATGAACGAACCAAAGACATAGAGGTGGACTGCCATAAGGTCAGGCAACTAGTGATTCAAGGTGTGATCCTTCAATGCTACACCAGAAGTGAGGATCAACTGGCCGGTGTGTTCACCAAGGCTGCAAGGTAAAAGACAATCGAGTCCATTCACTCTAGATTAGGAATCGTTGATCTTTCTCATCCATAGTCACCTACGCCATGAAGACTCCACTCTTTTTCCCTCATTATGGTTTTATCCCATTGGGTTTTCTATAATGAGGTTTTTAATGAGGGGGATCTTCATGGATATCCAAGTTTAATCGGTTCCATTGATCAAGCTTGAGGGGGAGTGTGGAATTGAGCTGAATAAAGAGAAGGATGTATCTAAGGAGTGTTCAAGGAGAAGGAAGGAAGTGAGGTCGACCTGTCCTTACAAGGACGTACAAGACCGTACAGGCCGTACAAGGCCGTACAAGCCATACAAGGCCATACAAGGTCGACCGTACACTTCTCAACCAAGGAGCAAAGATGATCTGATCCGGGAAGGTTTAACCCGGGGGGAAGTTAACTTGGCGAGTTACCTTAAAGACTTACCACCTTATCCGAACGTTGGAGAGGATAAGGTTCGCGAGCCAGGCTGTCCAAAGCTGGAGCATCTGGTCCAAGATTCCAAGATGCTCTTCCCTCCTGAGCCACTCGTTCAAATAAGCGCTCCTCTCCTCCTTGACCGGCCACGTCTCTGGTTCCTTGGCCTTTACTTTTTCTTTGTAAAGCACTCTATATATTTGTAATCCTCTCACTCGAAATAAATCAAGGAGAATCATTTTTCTTCTTCTCTAGTTTTCTCTCTCGAGTTCTTCATAGATTTCTCTCTGGTTCTAAACAAAAGTCTCTCCTTTTCTCCTCAAATCTTCTCATCTAGTCCATATCTCTCTTAGTTTACAAATCTCACAAACACTAGCTCAGTTTGATGTAGAGATAGCTTGAATGGTGATCAAGATATCTCGGATCAAACCTTGTCCAAGACTTTCTTCTTGTTGTGGATGTGAAGTGAGTAATCCTACAACAGTCCCCTTAAGTTTCTTGGCTCTTGAACGGGTCATGGGACCTTCTGGAATGGTCAAAGCATCATCACCAGGCTGTTGGTGCATTGTGGCATCATGTGGCTCGTCTGAGCTCTCTTTGCTCTCTTTAGTAATCTGGTCCATGATCACATCATAGAACCTGCGCATGGACATGTTTTGATAGCTAATGGTGATAGAATTCAAATAAGGGGTATAGGCAAGCTTAAACTGTTTGATAAATAATCTAAATGCTTCTACATGCCTGAGTTTTCTTCAAACTTGTTATCGGTTAAGAAATGTACTAATGACTTGCAATGCAATGTGATCTTTAGTCCTATTGATGTGAAGTTTCAGGATATTGAGAGCAGTCATTTGATTGGGAAAGGAGTCACAAAAGGAGACCTTTACTTGCTTGAGGAGCTTACTTCTTTACCTGATCATAGTTGTTCCTTTACTTCTGTTTCTGCTTCCGGTTTGAATAAGAATGCTTTGTGGCATGCTAGACTAGTACATCCTCATGTTAGAGCTTTAAGCTGAATGGTTCCAGGTGTTATGTTTGAGAATAATAATTGTGAAGCTTGTATCTTAGGCAAGCATTGTTAAAATGTGTTTCAAAAGTCTTCTACTATCTATGATCACTGCTTTGATTTAATACACTCGGATGTTTAGACTGCACCATGCTTATCTAGGGAGAACCATAAGTATTTTGTCACATTCATAGATGAGAAGTCTAAATACACCTGGATAACCTTGATTCCATCTAAGGATAGAGTGCTTGGTGCATTTAGAAATTTTCAAGTATATGTGACTAACCATTTCAATGCTAAGCTGAAAATTTTTAGATCAGACAATGGTGGGGAGTACACTAGTCAAGCCTTTAAGCAAAATCTATCCAAGCATGGCATCCTTCACCAAACGAGCTGCCCATACACCCCACAACAGAATGGAGTTGCTGAAAGGAAGAACCGGCACCTTATGGAAGTTGCTAGGTCCATGATGTTCCAAGCTAATGTGCCAAAGAGGTTTTGGAGTGATGTTGTGGCTACTGCTTGTTACCTGATCAACTGAACCCCAACTAAGGTTCTTGAAGATCAATCACCCTTTGAAGTATTGATCAAGCATAGACCAGCCTTAGATCATATCAGGGTCTTTGGGTGTCTCAGTTTTGTTCATAAACCAGGGGAGCTAAGGAACAAGTTGGAAGCCAAGAGAACAAAAGGGATGTTTATTGGTTACTCATTACTTAGAAGGGGTATAAGTGTTATGATCCGGCAACCAGAAGGGTAGTGGTGTCTAGAGATGTGAAGTTCGTGGAAGAAAGAGGGTTCTATGAGGAGAAGAACCAAGCAGAGCTTAAGGATTTGGCTTCTGATAAGGCAGCCAACTTGAGGATAATATAGGAGAATCTTGGGATTAACTTATCTCAGGATCCGAGAAGTGGAGGAGGACAACAACAAGGAGGTCTCCCCATGGCTAATGATAATGGACAAGAACCCCAACTTGACCATGAGGGGGGGAAATGAACCTGAAGAGCCGTATGATGAAGAATCAGGTTCCACACATGATCAAGGTGTGGATCAAGATGAGGGAGAAGCTGGAGATGGGAACTAGGAAGAAGAAGTGGTCGAGGAGGCTCAACCAGAAGCAACTCAAGAAGCTCAACCTTTGAGAAGGAGCACAAGGGTGAGGAACCCTCCATCCAACTGGATCAACAACCGGGTATACTACAAAGCTCAAGCAGTTGCTCATCCTCCCCAAGCTATTTGCAATCTATTCATTTCCCGGAAGAGCATAAAGCCTTTATGATCAGTTTGGATGAGAGTCAGATACCAATACCCTATGAAGAAGCTATGCAAGACAAAGAGTGGACCGAATCAGTTGGAGCTGAAGCAGCTGCATTGATTAAAAATGATACTTGGTACGAGAGTAAACTACCAAAACTGAAGAAGGTTGTGACCAGCGGATGGATTTTCACTATCAAGTATCTTGCAAATGTGAAGATTGAAAGGAAGAAGACAAGACTGGTGGCAAGAGATTTTACTCAAACATATGGAGAGGACTACATTGATACCTTTGCTCTAGTTGCCAAGCTTCATACTATCCGGATAGTTCTCTCCCTTGCTGTGAACTTAGAATGGGGTCTTTGGTAAATGGATGTGAAGAATGCCTTCCTTCAAGGAGAGCTTGAATATGAGGTTTACATGCTTCCTCCTCCTGGACTTGAGAATTTGGTTAAAGATGGAAACGTCCTAAGGCTGAAGAAGGCCATATATGGTCTAAAGCAGTCTTCTAGAGCCTGGTACACCAAGTTGAGCACTACTCTCAATGGGAAGTGTTTCAAGAAGTCTGAGCTCGACCACACCCTCTTCACCTTGACCACTCTATCAGGTATGGTAGTCCTTCTTGTGTATGTTGATGATATCATCATCACAGGAAGTGACAAGGTTGGGATTCAATCAACCAAGGACTTTCTAAAGTCGGTTTTTGAGATTAAAGACTTGGGAGAAATGAAATACATCCTTGGGATTGAGATATGTAGATCCAAGGAAGGTTTGTTCCTTTCTCAAAGAAAATATACACTTGATCTTTTGAAAGATGCAGGTAGACTTGGAGGGAAGAGTGTCAAGACACCATTAGAAGATGGGTATAAGATTCCACGTTAGGGGGAGATTGAAGACAGCCAACCATTTGAAGATGCCAAGCTTTACAGAAAGCTTGTTGGTAAGTTGATCTACTTGACCATTACACGTCCTGATATATGATTTGTTGTGAACCAGGTGAGTCAATACATGCAAGGACCAAAGGAACATCATTGGAGCATTTTTAACCGGATTCTGATGTACCTGAATGGCTCACTTGACCAAGGAGTGTGGATGGGATGCAACAAAAGCACTGAGGTGGTAGGATACTGTGATGTGGATTGGGCAGGAGATCGAGCAGATAGGAAGTCTACAACAGGCTATTGCACTTTCATTGGTGGGAACTTGGTTACTTGAAAAAGCAAGAAGCAGAAAGTGGGGTCCTACTCAAGTGCTGAGGCTGAGTATAGGGCCATGTTGAAGCTGACTAATGAGTTAGTCTGGATCAATGGGATACTAAAGCACTTGGAGATTGATCAAGCCACACCAATGACCATGCATTGTGACAACCAAGCCGCAATTCACATTGCATCCAACTCGGTGTTTCATGAGAGAACCAAGCATATTGAAGTGGACTGCCACAAGGTAAGACAGATTATAGTCCAAGGAGTGATCTTACCTTGTTATACACGGAGTGAAGACCAGTTGGCAGATGTGTTTACTAAGGCTCCGAGGCAAAAGACACTTGAGTCCATCCATCAGAGTTTGGGACTCATTGATCTTACTAGGCGCAACTAATCCCCTGTCATGAGGTCTTTACTCTTTTCCTTGCTGATGTTTTATCCCTAAGGAGGGTTTTCTTTGGCAAGGTATTTAATGAGGAAGATCTCATGACATTCCAAGCTTGACTTGTTTCACATGGTCAAGCTTGAGGGGGAGTGTTGAACCGAATAATAGATGGAGTCATGATCTATTTAGAAGGCTGGAAAAGACTTATTGAATGTAGAGGAAGAAGTTTGGAGGTGTCCGTACAATCTGTACAAGTTGTCTGTACAAGGCCGTACAACCATGGTCGACCAAAAGTAAGTTTGGGTCGACCAAAGTTACACGGGGTAAAACCTTAGAAGTTACCTCCGCGTGGATAAGCTTTCTTCTTCCTTTCCGTGTGTCAAGTGCACTGAACCTTGAGGATAAGGTTCACTCCGCGTCTGGACAGGCTGGCCTAAAGCATCTAGTCAAGATACCAAAGGAATCAAGCGTGTAGAGTTTCCTGGCCAAGTATTTTGAATTAGGCGCGCCTAAGACCCTTGACTCCACATGCTTAGGTTGAAACCTTATCTTGTATCCATTAAGGACAGCCATACTTTCCCTATATATTTCTAACTCGTCTCATTAATCAATCAAGCAATATTTCCGAGTCCCTTATTTCTCTCTCGTTGTTCTTCATGTTCTTCATACCCGAAATGGTTTCTTAACAAAGTCTCAATCGTTTAGTCTCCAAATCTCTTCTAGTCTCTATGAAACTCTATTTTATCCATTTATACTCAGTTTCTATTCAGTCTTTCAAAAGACACTTGAGTCCATCCATCAGAGGTTGGGACCCATTGATCTTACTAGGCGAAACAAATCCCCTGTCATGTGGTCTTTACTCTTTTCCTTGCTGAGGTTTTATCCTTAAGGAGGGTTTTCTTTGGCAAGGTTTTTAATGAGGAATATCTCATGACATTCCAAGCTTGACTTGTTTCACATGGTCAAGCTTGAGGGGGAGTGTTGAACCGAATAAGAGATGGAGTTATGATCTATTAAGAAGGCTGGAAAAGACTAATGGAATGGAGAGGAAGAAGTTTGGAGGTGTCCGTACAAGGCCATACAAGTTTTCCGTACAAGGCCGTACAAGTTGTTTGTACAAGGCCGTACAAGTTGTTCGTACAATGCCGTACAACCATGGTCGACCAAAAGTAAGTTTGGGTCGACCAAAGTTACTCCGGGTATAACCTCAGATGTTATCTCCGCGTGGATAAGCTTTCTTCTTCCCTTCCGTGTGTCCAAGTGATGAAATACTCCCAAGGGATACACTCTGAAATTGGTAAATGGATAAGCCTTGCTGATATGAAACCGTGAAGCTTCAAAGACAAGGGATGTGGAGTGAATGGTCACACGAAGGATGCGGAAGGCCTCCGATATTCCAACTCAATGCCCTAGGATATGACGCACCTAGACGACACTGAGGTTGACCCTCTGGATTTGACGCACCAGAACGGATCAGTTTGATCCCTTGGATATGACGCACCAAGACAGATCGAAAAGTTCCCGAAGGAACAAAACTGAGAAATACTCTAAGGTTTCCAAAAATAAAAATCTACTCTAATTTATTTCAAAGGATATTAAAACTTCTTTATAGGAGATTAAACTTTCTAACAAAGCTAGAAAATTAATAGTCTAGGAAGTCACAAAATATTGCATGGAGGAGAGAGAAGGTTTTTGAAACAAACATTCTTTGCATGCAAGAGAGAAGTTTTCCATGCATAAATTTCTGATTTTCGTCACTTTTCTTGGAAAGCAAAGAAAGCACTTGATTTTGATTCTTCTTTGGCTTATAACTTCATAAAAATGGGCTCGACATATTAAGTAACATCATGGGTCAATTTTTGAATGTCTTCCATGTCCATAACTTCATAAATCAGCCCAAGATCACATCATACTCCTCCTCTTCAAAAAGATTTGTCCTCAAATCTTGCTCTCCGTTGACATAAAAAAAACTTGAACACATATTTCCCAAAAGATCCAGCAAAATTGTAGAATAGAAATAACAAAACCTTTTTTAGAAGATGGATAGATGAGAATAGTGGATAACAGAAGTGAATACCGCTTTCAGAGTGGCTCTGATACCAAATGGATACACTCTGAAATTAGTAAATGGATAAGCCTTGCTGCTATGAAATCGTGAAGCTTCAAAGACAAGGGATGTGGAGTGAATGGTCACACGAAGAATGCAGAAGGCCTTCGATATATCAACTCACTGCCCTAGGATATGAGTGCACCTAGACGACAATGAGGCTGACCCTCTGGATATGACGCACCAGAACAGATCGGTTTGATCCCTTGGATATGACGCACCAAGACAGATCGAAAAATTCCCAAAGGAACAAAACAGAGAAACACTCTCAAAAGTTCCAAAAATAAAAAGATAGTCTAATTTATTTCAAAGGAGATTACAACTTATTTATAAGAGACTAAACTTGCTAACAAAGCTAGATATTTAATAGTCTAGGAAATCACAAAACATTGCATGGAGAAGAGAGAAGGTTCTTGAAACAAGCATTCCTTGCATGCAAGAGAAAGAAGCTTTCCATGCAATTTAATTTCTGATTTTCGTCACTTTTCTTGTACCGCAAAGAAACTACTTGATTTTGATTCTTCTTGGGCTTGTAACTTCATAAAAATGGGCTGGACATGTTAGGTAACATCATGGGTCAATTTTTGAATGTCTTTCATGCCAATAACTTCATAAATCAGCCCAAGATCACATCAGTTTCTACCACCTATGCAGTTGGAGCCACATCTCAACCAGCTTCAGATGATGCCTTCATCCGCAAGTCGGACATTGAGGCCCTTATCAAGGCACTCAATGCAAACTCTGGTAACATCAGTAGAAATGTCTTAAATAAATTATTGAGTGATAAACCATTGATTATTGATTCAGGAGCATCTCACCACATGATTAGGGACTCTAGTCTTATTAGAAACATTGAACCTGCGTTAGGAAGTGTAGTAATTGCTAATGGTGATAGAGTACCTATTAGAGGCATAGGGAACTTGAAATTGTTTGATAAGGATTCTAAGGCATTTTATATGCCTACATTTGCTTCCAACTTGCTTTAAGTTAAAAAGGCTACTACTGATCTCAATTGAAAAGTTATTTTCAGCCCTAATGATGTTCATTTTCAGGATATTGAGACAAGTAAGGTGCTTGGGAAAGGTGTGAGCAAGGAAGGGTTGTACTTGCTTGAAGACACCAAACTTAGTTCTGATGTTTCTTGTGCTTTTAGTTCTATTCCTGTCTTAGATTCTAATGTATTATGGCATGCTAGATTAGGTCATCCTCATTCTCGTGCTTTAAGCTTAATGTTGTCTAATCTTTCCTTTAAAACTGATAGCTGTGAAGCTTGTATCCTTGGCAAACATTGCAAGTCTGTTTTTACTAAATCAACAACTATCTATGATCACTGCTTTGTTTTAGTTCATTCTGATGTGTGGACTGCTTCTTGTGTCTCTAGGGAAAACCACAAGTATTTTTTCACTTTTATAGATGAGAAATCGAAATACACTTGGCTAACCTTAATTCAATCAAAATATAGGGTGTTAGAATCTTTTATGAACTTTTAAAGCTATATAACTAATCACTTCAATGGCAAGATTAAAATTTTTAGGTCAGATAATGGTGGGGAGTACACAAGCCATGCTTTCAAAAACCACCAAGCCAAACATGAAATCATTCATCAGACAAGCTGCCCATACACACCACAACAAAATGGAGTGGCTAAGAGGAAGAATAGACATCTCATGGAAGTGGCCAGAAGCATGATGTTCCACACAAACGTTCCAAAGAGGTTTTGGGGGGATGCTGTGGTGTCAGCATGCTATATGATCAACAGAACACCCACAAGGGTCCTCCATGATGTCTCTCCTTATGAGGTATTGAACAAAACTTGACCATCCATTGATCGCTTGCGTGTTTTTGGGTGTATGTGCTTTGTCTTGATTCCAGGAAAACAGAGAAACAAACTTGAAGCAAAGAGTATCAAAGCAATGTTTATTGGTTATTCATCCAACCAGAAAGGATACAAGTGCTATTTACCAGAAACGACGGCCCTCTGTTACCATTTTTTTAAAATGTTTTTTATTAATTTATTAATTAATTAAAACCTAAAAAGCCACGTAAGCAGTATATAACCGACAATTCAGATTCCGTTACTTATGACTAACGGATAATTGGTCAACGTATGCAAAAGCCAATTTTTGTTAGTTCATGTATGAAATTTGAATTAACTAAGTGTTCATGTATGAATTTGCACAGCTTATGAGTTTATGTACTGATCGGGACCGTCGTCCTCTGTTGATGTAGGAATTAGCCGATTTCCCTATGGAGAGGATTACCTTGATACCTTTGCACCAGTAGCAAAACTTCACACCATCAAAATTATCATTTCTATTGCTACCAACTTGAAATGGGACTTATGGCAAATGGATGTGAAGAATGCCTTTCTTCAAGGGGAACTAGAAGATGAAGTCTACATGAGACCTCCTCCTGGTCTAGAGTACCTAGTTAAACCAGGCAATGTGTTGAGACTCAAGAAGGCTATCTATGGGTTAAAGCAATCACCAAGAGTCTGGTATCATAAACTCAGTACCACCCTTAATGGAAAAGGGTTTAGACGATCTGAGGCAGACCATACTCTATTCACTCTCACCAGCCAACAAGGTATAGTAGTCATCCTTGTGTATGTTGATGATATCATCATCACATGGAGTGACAAAGAAGGTATACAAACCACTAAAGCTTATCTAAAATCTGTATTTGAAATCAAGGATTTAGGTGAGCTAAAGTACTTCCTTGGAATTGAAGTATGTCGCGCTAATGAGGGGCTCTTCTTGTCCCAAAGGAAGTACACACTTGACCTTTTTAATGGAGCAGGTATGCTTGGAGAGAAACCAGCTAAGACTCTACTAGAAAATGGCTATAAGATTTTGCGTGAGGGGGAGTATGAAGACACACCATTTGATGATCCAAAGCAATACAGAAGACTAGTGGGTAAGCTTATCTATTTAACCATCACTAGACCTGATATTTGATTTGCTGTGAACCAGGTGAGCCAGCATATGCAACTGCCAAAGATTCATCACTGGAAAATGGTGGAAAGGATACTCAGATACCTCAGTGGAGCCCCTGGACAAGGAGTATGGATGGGCTGTAATGGCAACACAGAAGTGGTTGGCTGTTGTGATGCTGACAGGGCAGGAGATAGGAATGATAGGAAATCAACCACAGGATATTGCACCTTCATAGGAGGCAATCTGGTCACATGGAAGAGCAAGAAGCAAAAGGTGGTCTCATGCTCAAGTGTTGAAGCAGAGTATAGAGCCATGAGGAAGCTGACAAATGAACTGGTGTGGATCAAAGGACTTCTCAAAGACTTGGGGATAGAGACCACTGCACCAATCACCATGCATTGCGACAACCAACCTGCTATCCATATAGCCTCAAACTCAGTATTTCATGAGAGAACTAAACACATTGAGGTGGACTGCCACAAAGTGAGACAAGTGATAATCCAAGGGGTTATTCTGCCTTGCTATACAAGGAGTGAAGATCAGTTAGCCGACATCTTCACCAAAGGTGCAAGTACCAAGGTGTGTGAGTCCATCTATCCCAAGCTTGGACTCATTGACATTACCCAGGCGTGATCCTCTTAGCCATGGAGCTTATACTCTTTCCTTAGTATGTTTTTATCCCAATGGGTTTTTCATACTAAGGTTTTAATGAGGGAAGTCGTCATGGTTTCCAAGCTTGAACAAAACTTATGGTCAAGCTTGAGGGGGAGTATTGACATGAAGACATTAATGAAGAGATCAAAAGAAGAGAGGAACATCTGGTCTAGTAAAAGGAAGTCATCCGTACAAGACTTGTGATGCAAGTCTGTCCGTACAACTCCTTGGCGCCCAAGGAAGCAACTCTGACCTAGCTTGGCTTGGAAGACAAGGAACTTAATTCAAATTGACCAAGAGGAATTCAACTGTTTTGAATGGTCAAGAGATCCGTTGGACAGCAGTAGCAAGTGGAGATTTAAATATAGTAAAGATCACATGTTCCATTTAAGGGTCTTGGTGGTTGAGGACCTGTCCCTTTCTCTCGGCCAGACCACCTTAGTTTATTATTATCTCTTTTGTATCCCTTTGTATATTTAGGCAGGGTATCAGAACCATTTTCACATTAAGGAAATAAACTCCTTCTCTCTCTTATTCTCTCTGTCGATTAAACACTTACCCTACTCTCTCTCCTTACTTTTTCGAATCAAACTCACCCTCTCTCACCTGTTCTTCATTGTTCTTCAATCTGTTCATCATCAAACTTACACCTTGGATCTACATATCTCAATCCCAAGGAAGTATTTCATTTCTCCCAAGTCTTTGATCTCAAAAACCGACTTTAGAAAGCCTTGGTTGATTGAATACCAACCTTGTCACTTCTTGTGATGATGATATCATCAACATACACAAGAAGAGCTAAAATACCTGATGGAGTGGTCAAGGTGAAGAGGGTGTTGTCGAGTTCAGACTTCTTGAAGCCTTTCCCATTGAGAGTAGTTCTCAGCTTGGTGTACCAGGCTCTAGGAGACTGCTTCAATCCATATATAGCCTTCTTAAGTCTCAAAACGTTTCCATCCTTAACCAAATGCTCAAGACCAGGAGGTGGAAGCATATACACTTCATCTTCAAGTTCTCCTTGGAGGAAAGAATTCTTCACATCCATTTGCCAAAGACCCCATTCAAGGTTCACTGCAAGGGAGAGAACTATACGGATAGTATGGAGTTTGGCGACTGGAGCAAAGGTGTCAATGTAGTCCTCTCCATATGTTTGAGTTAAGCCTCTTGCCACTAGTCTTGTTTTCTTCCTCTCAATATTCCCATTTGCAAGATACTTGATAGTGAAAATCCATCTGCTTGTCACAGCCTTCTTTCCTTTTGGAAGTTTACTCTCATACCAATCATTCTTGATCGTTGCCTCTACTTCAGCTCCAACTGATTCCTTCCATTCTTTGTATTGCATGGCTTCTTCATAGGACCTTGGTAACTGACTCTCATCCAAACTGATCATAAAGGCACTATGCTCTTCCGGGTAATGAGTAAGGGTGCAAACAGCTTGAGAAGGATGTGCAACTGCTTGTGCATTGTAGTATACCCGGTTGTTGATCCAGTTGGATGGAGGGTTCCTCACCCTTGTACTCCTTCTCAAATATTGAACTTCTTCTGGTTGACTCTCCTCGACCTCTTCTTCTTCTTCCTGGTTCCCATTTCAAACTTCTTCATCATCTTGATCCACACCTTGATCATGTGTAGACCCTGATTCTTCATTATGATGTCCCTCCATTTCAGGTTACTTTCCCCCCTCATGGTCGAGGTGGGGTTCCTGACCATTATCAGTGGGAAGACCTCCTTGTTGTTGTCCTCCCCCACTCCTCGGATCCTGGGATAAGTTAATTCCAAGACTTTCCAAAATAATCCTTAGGTCTGCTGCCTTATCAGAAGCCAAATCTTTAAGATCTCCTTGGTTCTTCTCCTCATATAACTCTCTTTCCTCTACAAAATTCACATTCCTTGACACCACCACTCTCATAGTTGCCAGATCATAAACTTTGTATCCCTTATGAGTTGGTGAGTACCCAGTAAACATCCCTTTTGTGCTCTTGGCTTCTAACTTGTTCCTTAGCTTACCCGGTCTGTGAACAAGGTAGAGGCAACCAAAGACCCTGAGATGATCTAAGGCTGGCCTATGTTTGTTCAGAACCTCAAAGGGTGATTGGTCTTCAAGGACCTTGCAGTGGCCACAGCGTCACTCCAAAAATTCTTTGGCACGTTGGCTTGGAACATCATGGACCTAGCAACTTCCATAAGGTGCCGATTCTTCCTTTCAGCAACTCCATTCTGTTGTGGAGTGTAAGGGAAGCTCGTTTGGTGAAGGATACCATGCTTGGATAGGTGTTGCTTGAAGGCTTGACTCTTGTATTCCCCACCATTATCTGATCTAAAAAATTTCAGCTTAGCATTGAAATGGTTAGTCACATATGTTTGAAAATTTCTAAATGCATCAAGCACCCTATCCTTAGATGAAATCAAGGTTATCCAGGTGTATTTAGACTTCTCATCTATGAATGTGACAAAATACTTATGGTTCTCCCTAGACAAGCAAGGTGCAGTCCAGACATCCAGGTGTATTAAATCAAAGCAATGATCATAGATAGTAGAAGACTTTTGAAACACAATTTTACAATGCTTGCCTAAGATACAAGCTTCACAATCATTATTTTCAAACACAATACCTGGAACCATTAAGCTTAAAGCTCTAACATGAGGATGTCCTAGTCTAGCATGCCACAAAGCATTCTTATTCAAACTGGAAGCATAAACAGAAGTAAAAGAACAACTATGATTAGGTAAAGAAGTAAGCTCCTCAAGTATGTAAAGGTCTCCTTTTGTGACTCCTTTCCCAATCAAACGACTGCTCTCAATATCCTGAAACTTCACATCATTAGGACTAAAGATCACATTGCATTGCAAGTCATTAGTACACTTCTTCACGGATAACAAATTTGATCTAAACTCAGGCATATAGAAGCATCTAGATTCTTTATCAAACAGTTTAAGCTTGCCTACACCTCTTATTGGAATCCTATCACCATTAGAAATCATAACATGTCCATGCGCAGGTTCTATATCTCTAATCAGACTAGTGTCACTAATCATATGATGAGATGCACCTGAATCAACTATCAAAGGTTTAGACATGCTACAAGCACTATGGGATAAACCAGCAATCCGAGAGTCTGTATAAGCATCAGGTTGATAATGAGAAATAGCAATCTTTGATGCACCAAAAGAATACCCCCTGAGGTTACCAAAAGTGTTACCATTGTCTTTGAGCATCTGACCGGCGGATGAACTCATGCTCATTTGGACTGGTGGTTTGAGCTGTGTAAGTCACCAGGGCTTTGTTCTCACCACCTTTAGCTTCCTATGCTCGGTTGGATGGCTCGGCTCCTCCTACTCCATGCTGATCACCTCCTCCATAGCTCACATTTGCCCTTGCCTCCCTGTCCTTCATAAACTTGGTTGGCTTCAGGTGAGGATGAAGAATCCAGCACTGGTTCTTCTTGTGGCCTTGTCTCTTGAAATGGTCACATTTGCCGTTGAACCTCCTTTCTTCAAATCGGTTTATCTTGTTTGCTTGAGGGACCTCAGCTTGGTTAGCTAAGGTAAGCTCCCCTTTTCCTCCAAACAACCCCAACGATCCTTGTTCCTTCTGGATTTGTGCGCAGACTTCCTCTAAGGTAGGTAGCTTCTCAGCTCGTAAGATGTGTTTCATAAGATCATTGTAGCTGGATTTGAGAGTGAGAAGCAAGCCAAAGACTTTATCTTGGTCCCTCCTATCATTAATGACACGACCCTAGGATC